>JBBDGP010000835.1:435000-504967 GCA_037952835.1 Lithobates septentrionalis | reverse complement strand
CTTACACACAGCCCGCAGCTGTTCTCCTCCCCTGTCAGTGTGGCCACCTATGTTAACCCGGCCGAGAGAGCAAACGGGGGAGGGCGGCACAGCTGTGTTCGTGACAGCTACACCGGGAGAACTATTCTAAGCAGTGCGGGCTTCAGGGGCAGCTGCTTTTGCTCTGCGTTAAAGAGGACCCTGAACCCGCCCCCTCTCACACTCCGCCCAGGGCACTTGCCCCTCCCGCCCACCCCTTGTACCGGCTCTGGTTATAGTGTATCATTACCACTCACTGACTGGTTGCTAGAGGTTACAGCACACATTATGGCTCACTGATTAGTTGCTAGATGTTACAGCACATGATTTCTGCTTGTTGATTGGTTGCTAGAGATTACTGTGGATTTGACCTCAGGGAGGGCATGATATACATATCAATGTTGCCGACCGCTGCTATTTACATATGAATGCCGCCGCTATTTACGTATGAATGCCGGTAATTTATATGTAAACACAGGGTCTGCAGGTGAGTCATCTGTACACAACAATAGGGCAGAGCTGGGCAGCATTAGTAGCAGCACTTCACACTGAGATATTGGGGCACAGCACAGGACTAAAACCTCAAGGGACGAAGGAATTTAAAGCAGGATAGTTGGCAAGTATGAGGCAGCTGCTTTGGGCCCCACAACAATGACAGGGCCCAGAGCAGCTGCCCCTTTTGTCCTGCCTTAAAGACGGCCCTGTCTGGTGCATCCCCCGTTCACCGTTTCAGGTCTGAAATTTTTGGCTGAATTTGGACCTATAACCGACCAAAAGAACCAAAGGACCGCTGTGCAAATTCGCACCGGAGCCGCAGCGGAGATGTGTGAACCGGCTCCATAGAGAGCCGGTCAAATTCTCCTGCTATTGCGATTGGATGCAGGGAATCCGCATCCAATTCGCAATAGTGTGACCCCAGCCTCAAAGGTGTAGTCATGTAATGGCCCACATTGCTATTGAAAGTTTATTATTTATCCCTTAAAGTAAACCTGTACTGCCTCTTTTGTCTGTGTAGTGCTGGTGACACTAGTATCTCTACAGAAGATTTGAACCTGAGGAATCTCAGCATTGAATTCTCTCTTTTCAGCACCCACATCCAAACTTTCTTACCAATAAGCATGGGAAGCGGATCTGGGGGTGGAGATAGAAAGGGAGGACTTGTCTTAATGGTCCATCATGGTGCACAGAGGGATATATAAACTTGTTGAGGCAAACTTTAACCACTTGACCTCCGGAAGGTTTTGCCCCCTTCATGAGCCTGGGATTTTTTGCTATTCAGCACTGGGCTACTTTAACTGGAAATGACTTGGTCATGCAAAGCTGTATGCAAATGAAATTTATATGATTTTTTTTCAAAAAAATATAGAGCTTTCTTTTGGTGGTATCTGATCACCACAGTTTTTTTTTTTAACTTTTTATTATATAAACAAAAAAAGACCAAAAATGTTGATATTTTCTACTTTCTGTAAAAAAAACATATCCAATACAATTGTCACGTACCTAGTCGGAGGCCGAAGTGCTGAAAGGGCTTCCCTTGCGGCTGAGTGCAGAGCGCCCCTGAAGGTGGTAACAGGAAGTGCTATGCTCAGATAAGCAGGGGTTGCCAGCTGCGAAAGGCTGATGGGATGTCCGCTGGATGGAGGCTGATGAGCAGGATGCACTGCTGGGCAGGAGTCCCTCAGGAGTACCGGGTGAGACTTGGCAGCTGGGAGAGCCAGAAGCAGAGTCAGGAGCCAGGCCAGAAGTCATGCACAGAAGGTCATCCAGGTGAAAGGCAGCAAGCAGAGTCAGGAGTCAGCCGGGGTCATACACTGGTAATCAGGCAGAAGCAGAGTCAGGAGAGCAAGCCAGGGGTCAAACATGGATCAGCAGGCAGAAGAGGAATCAGGAGAGCAAGCCAGGGGTCAACATGGATCAGCAGGCAGAAGCGGAGTCAGGAGAGCAAGCCAGGGGTCAACATGGATCAGCAGGCAGAAGCGGAGTCAGGAGAGCAAGCCAGGGATCAAACATGGATCAGCAGGCAGAAGCGGAATCAGGAGAGCAAGCCAGGGATCAAACATGGATGAGCAGGCAGAAGCGGAATCAGGAGAGCAAGCTAGGGATCAAACATGGATCAGCAGGCAGAAGCGGAATCAGGAGAGCAAGCCAGGGGTCAAACATGGATCAGCAGGCAGAAGCGGAATCAGGAGAGCAAGCCAGGGGTCAAACATGGATCAGCAGGCAGAAGCGGAATCAGGAGAGCAAGCCAGGGGTCAAACATGGATCAGCAGGCAGAAGCGGAGTCAGGAGAGCAAGCCAGGGGTCAAACATGGATCAGCAGGCAGAAGCAGAGTCGGGAGAGCAAGCCAGGGGTCAACATGGATCAGCAGGCAGAAGCAGAGTCGGGAGAGCAAGCCAGGGGTCAACATGGATCAGCAGGCAGAAGCGGAGTCAGGAGAGCAAGCCAGGGGTCAAACATGGATCAGCAGGCAGAAGCGGAGTCAGGAGAGCAAGCCAGGGGTGAAACATGGATCAGCAGGCAGAAGCGGAGTCAGGAGAGCAAGCCAGGGGTCAAACATGGATCAGCAGGCAGAAGCGGAATCAGGAGAGCAAGCCAGGGATCAAACATGGATGAGCAGGCAGAAGCGGAATCAGGAGAGCAAGCTAGGGATCAAACATGGATCAGCAGGCAGAAGCGGAATCAGGAGAGCAAGCCAGGGGTCAAACATGGATCAGCAGGCAGAAGCGGAATCAGGAGAGCAAGCCAGGGGTCAAACATGGATCAGCAGGCAGAAGCGGAATCAGGAGAGCAAGCCAGGGGTCAAACATGGATCAGCAGGCAGAAGCGGAATCAGGAGAGCAAGCCAGGGGTCAAACATGGATCAGCAGGCAGAAGCGGAGTCAGGAGAGCAAGCCAGGGGTCAAACATGGATCAGCAGGCAGAAGCAGAGTCGGGAGAGCAAGCCAGGGGTCAACATGGATCAGCAGGCAGAAGCAGAGTCGGGAGAGCAAGCCAGGGGTCAACATGGATCAGCAGGCAGAAGCGGAGTCAGGAGAGCAAGCCAGGGGTCAAACATGGATCAGCAGGCAGAAGCGGAGTCAGGAGAGCAAGCCAGGGGTCAAACATGGATCAGCAGGCAGAAGCGGAATCAGGAGAGCAAGCCAGGGGTCAAACATGGATCAGCAGGCAGAAGCGGAGTCACAGGAACAAGCCAAGGGTCAAAGGCAAGCCAGGTCGGTAACAGGAAATCCAATAATATTTGGAACAGGAACTCACAGGGGAAGCTGAAGATCATCCAGCAACTAATGGCTCATGCTGCTGGCTTTAAATAGGCCACTGGGTGCCAGATACTGTCACGCATTGCGTGCGCTTTGGCCTGCGCACTGGCACATGAATTTTCCCGAGCATTCTTGCCCGTCCGCGCATGCGCATTGGCATTGGCGAATTCCTATGTGCCAATGGAGAATTCCTATGTGCCAATCTGCTCTGAATGGTTCATTCTCTGACAACAATCCAATTACTTCATAAATTGTATAAATGTCTTTGGTTAAAAAAAAAAAAAAAAAAATCCCTCATCTAACACTGCGTTTTTGGGGACACTATAATATTGGGGACACTAGTATAGTTCTGATCGTGATCAAGATACTGATCCATACAGACACTACACTAATGAGGGTGATTAGTGACTTATAGTGTGACTATGATAGTGTGGCGGGCAATATGATGCTAACTGACACTGGCTGGGGGGGACACTAACTGACACTGACATCGCTAGTGACACTAATACAGTGATCAGTGACAATACTGTACACTGTCACTGTACTAATGACACTAGCTGGGTGACAGGGCAATCAAAGGGTTAACTGTGGCGAGCAAGGGGTTAAATGTGCCTAACAAGTGTATATGTGCTGCTTGTACTCACACAGAATCTGACTGGCTTCTCTCCCTGAACGAAAAGAGCTGAAGCCAGATCCTGTATGTTGTATTTAAAAACGGAGAGATCTGTGCTTGTCCACAGAAGATCAGGAGGATTTATTTTGCCTGGTGATCACAGGGAGTCATAAATGGTAAATTGGGATGTATGACTCCCTGTGATCACCAGGCAAAATAAATAGGTGAGTTTTTTCCTCTGATACTATCGTGTGATACTGGTGTCTATGGTGGGCACCTATTGACACTCCCACTGGCAGTGCTTCATTCATCTTTTCAAGTTGCATGATAGAACAGTTTGCATGTAAGACAAAACTATGACTGTATATATATATATATATTACCAAATACCCCAGACGAAGGTGCTTGAACCAGAAATATATCGGAGACCACTGTGTACTGGAGAGTAAAATAATCAATCTTTTATGTCATGCAAATCATGTAACCTGTTGTGGTTTTTGTCTTTTCTTTTATCTTTTTTGATTTTGTATTTTTTTGTATATTCTTTGCTATGCCTTTTTAAACATACGATCATCATTATGATTGAACGATTTTATGTATACACAATAAACATTTTTTCTAAGCCCCTCGGGGGTTTCACATTGGAGACACAGCAGCGGCTCTTTCAGGGCGCTTTGCAGGCGCTATTTTTAGCGCTGTAGCGCCTGCAAAGCGCCCCAGTGTGAAAGGAGCCTAAATCTTAATGAGGTTGTATGGTGATTGCATAACCAGACTGCAATGTTTATGGATAGCTTTTGGTTTGAACCCTGAGCATACTGTGTGACAGTAATGAGCCTTGTCATGGTGTCAGAGGGATTAGCTAATCACCCAGGGTTCTCACTTTATGCAGGCTGCGGGAGGTCTGTCCTGGGTGGAGAAAACAGGTTTTTCAGATTTCTCCAGGATTGGAAATGCCCGGATTGGGTCCCCATTTTAAAGCAAACCAGCATCTTCATTGTGCAAGTGTGCAAAACCCTTTTAGGGGCGCTTCACACCAAAACGCAGTGCGGGAAAGGCACGTTCCGTGTATGTTTCCTGCACCACAAGTGAATGTGCTGCCTTTTGCGATCTGCATGTGGGTGGCAATGATTTGTTAATGGCATCCCAAACGCATCTCACAAATGAGAAAAAAAAAGTGGGGTACACACCACTCCAAGGCCAACCTATATGAGATCCAAAATGCCAGTTGTGGCTGGGTTCCAGCCCGATCCGCGGCCACGATCAACGGCACTCCAACTTACAAAATACGGCTTCTTTATTGATGAAACTATGTAGCTCAGTGGTCGTCAACCCAGTCCTCAGGGCCCACTAACCGGCCAGGTTTTATGTAGTACCTTGGGGGAGATGCAGACTAGAATACTGCAATCACTGAGCAGCAAATGATATCACCTGTCATGTATTTCAGTTATCTTGCAAACCTGGCCTGTTAGTGGGTCCCGAGGACAGGAGTTGATGACCACTGCTATAGATTACATCACAAAAGACACACACAAACTCGTTTCACTCATCAGTGCTAAGATCCTAAATAAGTGAAGCTGTCAGGTGAGGTCAATCAATGAAGAAAACAGCTCTACTCTGATTAGCACAATGAACCAGTTACAAATAAAACCAAATCGAAGTGTATTTAGGCCTGGCTCACACCTATGCAGGTTGCAGTTTACATATCCCAGGTGCATTTTGCATTTTTCAATACACGTTTTTGATCCATTCAAGTCTATGGGACCAGACAAAAAGTCCCTTTCCATAAAATGCATAGACGTGAACCATAGGACAGTGTTTCTCAACTCCAGTCCTTAAGTCACCCCAACAGGTCATGTTTTCAGGCTTTCCATTATTTTGCACAGGTGATTTGATCAGTTTCACTGCCTTAGGCTCGATTCACACTAGCGCGTTTTTTGATGCATTTTGCAGAAATGCACGGGAATTTTTTAACATGGGTTCCTATGGAACATGTTCACATCAATGCCTTTTTGTTTCTCTGCATTTTTGGAAAGGGTCGGGGACTTTTTTTCATGCAAAATGCAGCGTTTTGCATGTAATGGATTTCAATGGACAAGCATCAAAAACGCAAGTGGACCGTTTTTGCAGCGTTTTTGCAGCGTTTTTGATGCGTTTTTGCCGTTTTTTTTTTTTTTTTTTTTTTTGTAATTTTTTTTAAGACTGTAAAAAAAAATGTAAAAAAAAAAAAAAAAACGCAAAACGCAAATCGCGGCAAAAACGCGGCTCAAAAACGTGGCAAGCATGAAAAAAAAACCTCCAAAAACGCTCAAAAGCAACATGCATAGGTGTGAATCGAGCCTTAGTAATTACCACAGCTGTTTTATCTGAGAGAAATCCTGAAAACATGACCTGTTGGGGTGCCTTGAGGACTGGAGTTGAGAAAAACTGCCCTAGGAAATTATGTTAAATGGACTGTAGTGTGTTTCTGCAAAACTGAAAACGCGCTAAATAATGCATAGTTGTGAGCCAGGCCTTAGGCTCCTTTCACACTAGCGTGTTTTTGATGCATTTTGCATTTTGCAGAAATGCACGGGAATTTTTTAACATGGGTTCCTATGGAACATGTTCACATCAATGCCTTTTTGTTTCTCTGCATTTTTGGAAAGGGTCAGGGACTTTTTTTCATGCAAAATGCAGCGTTTTGCATGTAATAGAATTCAATGGACAAGCATCAAAAACGCAAGTGCACCGTTTTTGCAGCGTTTTTGATGCGTTTTTGGTGCGTTTTTGATGCTTTTTTGCCGATTTTTATTTTTTTTTTTCATTTTTTTTTTTTTTTTTTTTTTAAGACTGTAAAAAAAAAAAAAAAAACGCAAAACCCAAATCGCGGCAAAATCGCGGCAAAAACGCGGCAAAAACGCTGCTCAAAAACGTGGCAAGCATGAAAAAAAACCCTCCAAAAACGCTCAAAAGCAACATGCATAGGTGTGAATCCAGCCTTAGGCTGGATTCACACCTAGGCATTTTTAGTGCTTTTTGCATTTTGCAGATTTGCACTACAGTCCATTTACCATGGTTTCTTAGGCTGGCCATACACTATTCAATTTTCCTGTTCAACTTTCCTTTAGATTTACCAAAACCATATAATAGGAGGTCAAACCTAAACACTTTCAATTTGGATGCAATCAGGCAGGCCCTTGTACTACATAGTTGAAGGTAAATCTAAAGAAAATTGAACAGGAAAATTGTATGGTGTATGGCCAGCTTAAGGCTCGATTCACACCTATGCATGTTGCTTTTGAGCATTTTTGGAGGTTTTTTTTTCATGCTTGCCACGTTTTTGAGCCGCGATTTTGCCGCGATTTTGCGTTTTGCGTTTTTTTTTTGTTTTTTTTTTTACATTTTTTTTTACAGTCTTAAAAAAATTTAAAAAAAAAAAAACGGCAAAAACGCATCAAAAACGCTGCAAAAACGGTGCACTTGCGTTTTTGATGCTTGTCCATTGAATTCTATTACATGCAAAACGCTGCATTTTGCATGAAAAAAAGTCCCTGACCCTTTCCAAAAATGCAGAGAAACAAAAAGGCATTGATGTGAACATGTTCCATAGGAACCCATGTTAAAAAATTCCCGTGCATTTCTGCAAAATGCAAAATGCATTAAAAAACGCGCTAGTGTGAATGGAGCCTAAGGCTCCATTCACACCTATGCATGTTGCTTTTGAGCGTTTTTGGAGGTTTTTTTTGCATGCTTGCCACGTTTTTGAGCAGCGTTTTTGCCGCGATTTTGCCGCGATTTGCGTTTTGCGTTTTTTTTTTTTTTTACTGTTTTTTTTACAGTCTTAAAAAAAATTAAAAAAAATAAAAATAAAAAAAAATAAAAAAAAACGGCAAAAACGCATCAAAAACGCATCAAAAACGTGGCGAGGGTTTTTTTTCATGCTTGCCACGTTTTTGAGCAGCGTTTTTGCCGCGATTTTGCCGCGATTTTGCCGCGATTTGCGTTTTGCGTTTTTTTTTTTTTTTAGTTTGTTTTTACAGTCTTACAGTCTTAAAAAAAAATAAAAAAATAAAAAAAACGGCAAAAAAGCATAAAAAACGCACCAAAAACGCATCAAAAACGCTGCAAAAACAATTTTTTTTTAATTTTTTTTAAGACTAAAAAAAAATGTAAAAAAAAAAAAATAAAAAAAACGCAAAGCGCAAATCGCGGCAAAAACGCGGCTCAAAAACGTGGCAAGCATGAAAAAAAAACCTCCAAAAACGCTCAAAAGCAACATGCATAGGTGTGAATCGAGCCTAAGGCTGGCCATACACTATTCAATTTTCCTGTTCAACTTTCCTTTAGATTTACCAAAACCATATAATAGGAGGTCAAACCTAAACACTTTCAATTTGGATGCAATCAGGCAGGCCCTTGTACTACATAGTTGAAGGTAAATCTAAAGAAAATTGAACAGGAAAATTGTATGGTGTATGGCCAGCTTTAGGCTCAATTCACACCTATGCATGTTGCTTTTGAGCGTTTTTGGAGGGTTTTTTTTCATGCTTGCCACGTTTTTGAGCCGCGTTTTTGCCGCGATTTTGCCGCGATTTGCGTTTTGCGTTTTTTTTTTTTTTTTACATTTTTTTTTTACAGTCTTAAAAAAAAAAAAAAAAAAAATTAAAAAAAAAAAAAAAAAACGGCAAAAAATGCATCAAAAACGCATCAAAAACGCTGCAAAAACGGTGCACTTGCGTTTTTGATGCTTGTCCATTGAATTCTATTACATGCAAAATGCTGCATTTTGCATGAAAAAAAGTCCCTGACCCTTTCCAAAAATGCAGAGGAACAAAAAGGCATTGATGTGAACATGTTCCATAGGAACCCATGTTAAAAAATTCCCGTGCATTTCTGCAAAATGCAAAATGCATCAAAAAACGCGCTAGTGTGAATGGAGCCTTATGGAACATGTTCTGTAGTGCAAATCTGCAAAATGCAAAAAGCACTAAAAAATGCATAGGTGTGAATCAGGCCTCAGGCTCGATTCACACCTATGCATGTTGCTTTTGAGCGTTTTTGGAGGTTTTTTTTTCATGCTTGCCACGTTTTTGAGCCGCGATTTTGCCGCGATTTGCGTTTTGCGGTTTTTTTTTTTTTTTTTTTTTTTTACATTTTTTTTTTTACAGTCTTAAAAAAAATAATAAAAAAATAAACGGCAAAAACGCACCAAAAACGCATCAAAAACGCTGCAAAAACGGCGCACTTGCGTTTTTGATGCTTGTCCATTGAATTCTATTACATGCAAAACGCTGCATTTTGCATGAAAAAAAGTCCCTGACCCTTTCCAAAAATGCAGAGAAACAAAAAGGCATTGATGTGAACAAGTTCCATAGGAACCCATGTTAAAAAATTCCCGTGCATTTCTGTAAAATGCAAAATGCATCAAAAAACGCGCTAGTGTGAATGGAGCCTAAGAAAACAAAAATAACCAATAATGAAAGATTAAAGATGAACAAAAAGTGAACACTAGAAATAATAATAAACAAAATAAAAGAATTAAGCATATATCCCTTTTCCATTGCATTAAAAAAAAAAAAAAAAGAAGATAAAAACAGCTACCTCTAAGATGGGTGATAATTATTAAAATATTTCAAAAGATCATCTCAAGGGTACATTTTTAACCACTTGCTGACCAGCTGCCGTCATTATACACGTTCCCGCGAGCCATCGTAGCTATATATCAGCTCCTTTAAGCGGGATAGCAAGCGCGTGCACCCACTGCACTGCGGGGGTACGATGCTTGTGACCGGCGGTCGGGAAGACCGCCGGCCACGAGGGATCACAGGCACGTGAGGTAGAACAAGGACGAGTGTGTGTAAACACACAAATCCTTGTTCTGTTCTGAGAGGAGATGCAGATCGTGAGTTCCTAATAGCTAGGAACCACGATCTGTCATTTCCTCTAGTCAGTCCCCTCCCCCCACAGTTAGAACACACAGAGGGAACACAGTTAACCCCTTGATCGCCCCCTAGTGTTAACCCCTTCCCTGCCAGTGATATTTATACAGTAATCAGTGCATTTTTTATAGCTCTGATCGCTGTATAATTGTTAATCGTTCCAAAAATGTGTCAAAAGTGTCCGATGTGTCCGGCATAATGTCGCAGTCCAGAAAAAATTGCAGATCGCTGCCATTACCAAAAAATACAAATAATAATAAAAACGCCATAAATCTATCTCCTAGTTTGTAGACGCTATAACTTTTGCGCAAACCAATCAATTATTGCGATTTTTATTACCAAAAATATGTAAAAGAATACATATCGGCCTAAACTGAGGAAAAATATCCCCAATAAATGGGGATATTTATTATAGCAAAAAGTACAAAATGTGTTTTCTTCAAAATTGTTGCTTTTATTTTGTTTATAGCGCAAAAAATAAAAACAGCAGAGGTGATCAAATACCACCAAAAGAAAGCTCTATTTGTGGGGAAAAAAGGACGTCAATTTTGTTTGGGTACAACTTCGCACGACCGCGCAATTGTCAGTTAAATCGACGCAGTGCCGAATCGCAAAAAAATGCTCTGGTCATTGAGCAGCCAAATCTTCCGGGGCTGAAGTGGTTAAAGATTGAAAATCATTAAATGCGTACAAATTTTAAAAGCATACATATTTCCTGCATAAATATCATTAAACCAAATAAATATCAGGGAGGGATTCTACCCATACAGGCGGTCCCCGGGTTACAAGCAAGTTAGGGACTGTAGGTTTGTTCTTAAAGAGGAGTTCCACCCAGGGGGGCCGTCCAAAAAAAAAAAAATTAAAAGTCAGCAGCTACAAATACTGCAGCTGCTGACTTTTAATTGGACACTTACCTGTCCCTGGGTCCAGCGATGCGGGGGATCGAAGCCCCGCTCGTCTCCCCCCTCCGCTCCTCGGCGCCGGCATTTCAACTGTGGGCGCCGGGCTGTGGCTTCACAGCCTGGCACCCACTGCGCATGCGCGAGCGGCGCCGTGCGCCGTGATTGGCCGCTCAATCACCTGGAACCTGTAATGGGTCCCAGATGATTGACAGGAGGGAGGGAGCAGAGCGGAGCCCTTCCTGTGCCGAGGAGGAAGTGATGTCACCAGCCCAGGCTAAGGGACAGGCAGACTACGAGGGACCACCTAGCAACAGGCATTTAGAGGTAAGTGAAAAAAAAAAAATATCCAAATGTTTTTTTGTTTTGTTTTTTAGAATTTTTACAGGTAGTTTTGTTTTTTGGGTGGAACCCCACTTTAAGTTGAATCTGTTTGTAAGTCGGAACAGGTAAATTTTTTAAGTGTAACTCCAGCCAAAAAAAAACGATTTTTAAGCTTTTTGGATAGCATAGAGAAGGGTTATCACCCCTGTAACGTTTGTTTTGCTGTCTGTGCCCCTGTTCAGAAGATTTCACCTCACTTTCTGTCCCAATGACAATTGGATTTTGAAAATTTTGGGTTGTTGTGGAAACAAGCCTTGGTGATAAAGCATCCGTGGAGGTACATTTTTCCCATAATAACTCTTAATGCACACGGGCGGAATTTCCGACAACAAATGTTGGAATTTACGACAACAAATGTTCGATGGGGGCTCCTTGTCGGAAATTCTGACCATGTGTATCCTCCATCGGACATTTTCTGTCGGAATTTCCGATAACAAAAATTTGAGAGCTGGATCTCAAATTTTCCGACAACAAAAAATGTCGGAAATTCCGATCGTGTGTACACATTTCCGACGCACAAAATTCCACACATGCTCGCAATCAAGCAGAAGAGCCGCACTGGCTATTGAACTTAATTTTTCTCGGCTCGTCGTTCGTGTTGTGCGTCACCGCGTTCTTAATGTTCGGAATTTCCGACAAGATTTGTGTGACCGTGTGTATGCAAGACAAGTTTGAGCCAACATCCGTCGGAAAAAATCCACGGTTTTGTTGTCGGAATGTTCGATCGTGTGTACACGGCATTACAGCAGTAAATTTCCCTTCCTAGGGGTAGATTGACTCTCACTTCCTGTTGTATCCCTCTGTAACGCTTCATACACATGATCCAATTGTTGGTTGAGGATTGTGTGATGACAGACTGTTTGCTTAAAATCCGACCGTTAGTACACTCCATGAGACAATTGTTGTCCAACTTTCGGCCAACAAATGGATAGCAGGCTAGTAAATTTTCAGCAGACAACGGTCTGATGTCAGATTGTCGTAAAGTTCGTCACACAAAAGTCCAAAGTACAAACACGCATGCTCGGAATCAATGCTCACCAAACACGACATTAGCAGAAGGGGCCCAAAGGGTGGCGCTCAAGAGCTGAAATTCCACGTAGTACGTCACTACGTTCGTGTTTGTTGGCCGACAATTGTGTGCCGTTTGTATGCAAGACAATTTCCTGGTACACGCCCTTCGGACAAAAGGCTGATGCTCTGTTGGCCAACAATCCGATCGTGTGTACGAGGCATAAGTTGGATGTTTGTAACTAGGGGACCGCCTGTATATGTAAATATATCTATATAAATGATGTCAACCATCTTCGTAACACTATATGACTACGCCACCAAAAGATTACACTGGTCATGGATGCTAAGCTGACTGCGACCAGGGACAAGATCTTACATGTCATTAGTGTAAAGTAGGGTTGCCCCCTCATCCCTTTAAACTCAAACACATATGAATTACACAGGTTCTGAGGCTAATGTTTTGCAGATAAGGCACCAAGTGAGTTTCATTACCACCTTAATCAGCCACAGAACCTGTGTAATTAATATGTGTTCGGTTTTAGAGGGATGAGGTGACAACCCTAATGGCCCGTACACACGATCTGAATATTGTACAAAAACGGTCGTCCGAGGAAGGATCGTACGATTTTCGGATCGTGTGTACACTACTTTCGACAGCCGATCATCCGATCTTATTCGATCGGGCATGCACGAAAATTTTCCTTGTACGATTCCAGATCGTACGATTTTCGGTCAGTCAGTATAGTTGTCATCCGAAAATTCAATACAAATACATTACAACACATGACATCACTTCCGAATTTTTTTTTTTTTTCCTGTCGTACGAGAATTTTTGTGACTTTATTTAGTTATTCAATTTCTACTTGAGACTATTAAGCGAAAACGGTTGTGCGATATTCGGATCGTGTGTACGGGCCATTAGCCCAAGCCTTCATATGAGAGAGTCAAGTGAGGTTAAATACTAAACACAATGAAATGAAATTGGCCCTACACATGATAGCATGGACACCGGCAACTGCATTGGAGATTATCCACTCTCCCTTGAAGGCATGGTGCAAAACAAACAAAGCAAAAAGACACCATATATGATATACATTCAATACCACAAGGATAAATCCAACCAAAACAAATGAAACAATGGTTCAATACTCTGGATAAGTTACATTATGCAGATCTAAAGACGAGGGAAAAGGACACTATTGTGCAGGAGGGAGACATCCGGATCACTTATAATAATGAGAAAAAATCCCATTCAAAATTCAAACGCACCCTAATCACCCCCACGCGGTGTAGATTGCCCCAGCAGCCTGGGCTCTTGTCATTCACTGGCCGCTTCCTTCTCTGAATGAGAGTGAATAATTGGTACAGATTACTCGCCGTGTTCATTCATAACTGAAGCCTAGTAAACTGTGTTTACTAGGTTTCAGTTTGTGAATGAACAGGAAGCAACTTAGTACAGAGCATTTCCCATTCATTCGCTGTCCAGTGCAGCTGAGTCTGCAGAGTAAGGGGCTGGGGAATCTCTGTCTTCAGCCCCTTCCTCTCCCAAAAAGTGAGACATCAGGGGTCTGTTTGGACCCCTGATATATCACCAAAGCCCCCAGTGGGGCTCCTAAAAGAGTTGTAAATGAAAAATATTGTAAAAAAATACTAAAAAACAACAAAAAACTGCCACTGCCCAACTGACACCATCCACTGCCCAACTGATACCATCCACTGCCTACTGACACTATCCACTGCCCTACTAACACCGTCCACTGACCTACTGACACCATCCACTGCCCTACTAACACCGTCCACTGCCCAACTGCCACCATCCACTGTCCTACTGACACCATTCACTGCCCAACTGCCACCATCCACTGTCCTACTGACACCATTCACTGCCCAACTGCCACCATCCACTGTCCTACTGCCACCATCCACTGCCCAACTGCCACCATCCACTGCCCTACTGACACCGTCCACTGCCCTACTAACACCGTCCACTGCCCTACTGACACCATCCACTGTCCTACTGACACCATCCACTGTCTTACTGACACCATCCACTGCTCTACTGACACCATCCACTGCTCTACTGACACCATCCACTGCTCTACTGACACCATCCACTGTCCTACTGACACCATCCACTGTCCTACTGACACCATCCACTGTCCTACTGACACCATCCACTGCCCTACTAATACCGTCCACTGCCCTACTGACACCATTCACTGCCCAACTGACACCATCCACTGTCTTACTGACACCATCCACTGTCCTACTGACACCATCCACTGTCCTACTGACACCATCCACTGCCCTACTAACACCATCCACTGCCCTACTGACACCATTCACTGCCCAACTGACACCATCCACTGTCTTACTGACACCATCCATTGCCCTACTGACACCGTCCACTGCCCTTTTGACACCATCCACTGCCCTACTGACACCGTCCACTGCCCTTTTGACACCATCCACTGCCCTACTGACACCGTCCACTGCCCTTTTGACACCATCCACTGCCCTACTGACACCATCTACTCTTTAATACATTTTACAATGTTTGTTTACTTTATTTATAAGTGTTTGTCTATCTATATAGACCGTGTGTGTGTGTGTATATATAAATTATATACACAATCAAACATGCATGTGCGTTTGAGCTTTAAGGGTACACATCCTAATGCAATAGTCTGCGCACACCACTGAATACGAGTGTGTAAATGCCACATGTTTTTGGTCACCAAATTGCATAGTACTACATTACCATGTGGACCTTATGTGATTTTTGAAATTCACTGACTGGACTGAAGTTGATTAAACAGCAGGCAGATCCAGAAAGTGTTCCATCCATCTGATCTCATCCCATTGTCATCATTTCTTATAGTAGGATACTCTATGAATTTCAAGGGAAACCTGTCAGAAAAAATGATTGCTGGCATCTCATCCTAAAAATGTTAGTTCCTTGGCTGTCATGTAGAGGCTGCACGATTCTGGCTAAAATGAGAATCACAATTTTTTTGCTTAGAAGATAGATCACGATTCTCTCACGATTCTCGCGGCGTAACATCATCTTTCACATTAAAACAAAGAAAAATTGGGTTAACTTTACTGTTTCATTTTTTTTTTTTTATATTCATTGAAGTGTATTTTTTCCCAAAAAATTGCGTTTGAAAGACCGCTGGGCAAATACAGGGTGACATAAAATATTGCAGCGATTACCATTTCATTCCCTAGGGTCTCTGCTAAAATATATATAATGTTTGGGGGTTTCAAGTAATTTTCGAGCAAAAAATATTGATTTTAACTTAAGAAAGAAGTGTCAGAAAAAGATATAGACTTTAAGTGGTTAAACTTCCTGCATTTACACTGTTGTTAAAAACTTGGCAGACTGCCCAGATTTTTTGTTTACACACAGTTTATCCCTTTGATCTAAGAAGGAAGCGTTAGTTATAATGTTTCATGTTAAAAACTTGGCAGACTGCCCAGATGTTTTCTTTTGACAGCTGAGTGAGCAGATAAGTCTCTCCACTTGTTATATGAAAGAATTGGCAAACTCTGCAATAGAGATCATCAGGGGGGTTGAATCACAATTTTTTTAACGATTAATTGTGCAGCTCTACTGTCATGCCTATTAATTGGCTTTAGTCCTTTGAGTTACTGAAGTCAGAACACCAGCATACTTGTTCCAGGTCAGTAACTTCGAAAATACAGAAGCCAAAACAATAGCAAGGCATACTGGACTTTACGTCCCCCCACCCTGGCTGCCCCCACTCATATCTTCTGAATTTTTCTTTAGAAACCCGTGTCACTTTAAGTTGTTTTTGTTTGTGTTATTGCCAGCTATGCTTCCTTTTGTGACAGATATAAATGGGGAATTAAATGCATCTCTGTTCTTTTCGGGCTGGTTGGCATGGCAGCAAAAGGAGAATGAGGCAACAGGTTTATATAAAAGTTTTTGGTTGTGACCCATTCTACTTCCTTATTGGCCTTTGTATGTGGTGTATGTTGACCAGTTAGGAGGCTCAGAAGGTGGAAGGGCGAGTTGCGGGGCCAATGTATCTTTTTATAACCTGTTTTCTGATTTCACAAAGGGATTTGGTCACGTGACCAGCCACCGTGGTATCCCTGCGGTTCTTCGCTTCAGCAGAGATCATATTGTAGCACTACCCCCGTAGGAGCCACTGGTTAGGATGGGTTCCTTGTTCTTTGCCTTGACCTCTTTGAGAACTTCAGCCCCTTCTACCCCTCCCCCCCCCAGGTTGAGTGTACAAAGCATGCAATATGACAGAAAATCACTGAAAGTAATACTTAATAACCAGTAGTAGTACTATATCAAAGGAAACAGGCACTGAGCCAGTTAGTAAAAATAAACTTAATATATTGTCACCTGGTATGGTTGGTAATTGCCAGGAACCATAAATCAGACTGAGACAGAAGTGCAGAAAAAAATCACACTTTTTAATAAAATGGTTAAATGGTACAAACAGAGCAAACGTAGTCAAAACATAGCCAGGGTTCGGTAACCAGGGCAGGGAGTCGGAACAAGCCAGTGGAACAGGAATCCAGAGATCAGCGTAGTAAAGGCAGCAAACAGGATCAGGAACCAGAAGGGTCAGCCAGGCAAAGTCTTTAACAGGAAAACACAGCAGAGAGTATCCGGATATGTTGACCTGGCAAAGGCACAGGAGATCTGATCCAGGCAGTTTAAATAGCCAGCAGGGCTAGCTGAGGAGCAGGGAATGAAGACCAGGTGAGTCACAATGGAATAAAGAGTACTGGTAATTAACCACTTCAATACAGGGCACTTATACACCTTCCTGCCCAGACCAATTTTCAGCTTTCAGCGCTGTCGCAGTTTGAATGACAATTGCGCAGTCATGCTACACTGTACCCAAACTAAATTTTTATAATTTTGTTCCCACAAATAGAGCTTTCTTTTGGTGGTATTTGATCACCTCGGCGGTTTTTATTTTTTGCTAAACAAATAAAAAAAGACCGAAAATTTTGAAAAAAATAAAAAGTTTTGCTTTTGTTTCAGTTGAAAATTTTTGTAAATAAGTAAGTTTTCTGTTTCACTGATGGGCACTGATAAAGCGGCACTGACAGGCACTGATAAGGCAGCACCAATGAGGTGGCACCAATGAGCGGGCACTGACGGGCACTGATGGGCACTGGTAGGCGGCACTGATATGCAGCACTAATGGGCATTGATAGGTGGCACTGATGGGCACTCATGGATGGCACTGGGTGGCACTGACGGGCACTAATAGGAGACACTGATGGGCACTGAAAGGCTGCAAAGATGGGTTTTTATGGGTGGCACTGATAGGTGGCACTGCTGGGCACTGATACGTGGCACTGATGGGCACTAATAGGCGGCACTGCTGGGCACTGATGGGCACTGATACGTGGCACTGATGGGCACTGATAGGCATCCCTGGTGGCACTGGCAGTGGTAGGCATTGTGAGTGGGCATTGATTGGCAGCTTAGTTGACAGATTAGTATTTCCCTGGGGGTCTATGGGGCATACCTGGTGGTCTAGTGTGGATGGCCATCCTGGTGGTCCTGGGTGGCTTCCCTGGTGGTCCTGGGTGGGATCCGAGGGGGGGCTGTGCTGATAAACAATCAGCACAAACCTTCCCTGTCAGGAGAGCAGCCGATCAGCTCTCCTCTACTCGCGTCTGTCAGACACGAGTGAGGAAAAGCCGATCACCGGCTCTTCCTATTTACATTGTGATCAATCGTGATTGGACACGGCTGATCACGTGGTAAAGAGTCTCTATCAGAGACTCTTTACCTAGATCTGAGTTGCGGTGTGTCAGACTGACACACCGCAACAACAATCGCCGCGATACGCACCCCCGGGGGCGCGCAGCGGCTTAATATCCTGATCACGTCATATGACGTCTGGTCAGGATATTGAAACCACTTTGCAGCCGTCATTCTGCTATATGGCGGGCGGCAAGTGGTTAACCGACAGCTAAGCACTGAGCTCTGAGAAGGAAGGGCTGAGCCCAGCCCTGACAGTAATGAAGGACGGCCCTCTTGCGCGAAATTCCATACCTGTATGTGATTTTGTGCACAGGTTCTGGGAGGCGCGCGTGTATTCTGCTGGCGACCAGCTCCCGCTGTGATTGGACACAGCGGGAGCCAATGTCCGCGATGTCATTCTGAGGAGAGGCTAATGGCAGTCTGCCTATGTTCACAAGGCAGATCAGCATTCTGCCAGAGGGGAAAATGGAGATCTTGTGTTTCTGCTAAGCAGTTCCTCCAGTTAAAGCACCCCCCCAACACAGTTAGAAAGCACCCCCCTGGGACGCACTTAAAACCTTTGATTGCCCCTGATGTTAATCCCTTCCCTGCCAGTGTCATTAGTACAGTAACAGGACATTCATTTTAGATCTGATCACTGTATTGGTGTCGCTGGTCCCCAAAAAGTGTCAAAAATGTCAGTTAGGTGTCCGATTTGTCCGCTGTAATGTTGCAATCCCACTAAAAATCGCTGATCGCCACCATTACTAGTAAAAAGATAAATAATAAATAAAAATTCCATAAAAATATCCCAATGTTTGTAGACGCTATAACTTTTGTGCAAACCAATCAATATACGCTTATTGGGATTTCTTTTACCAAAAACATGTAGCAGAATACATATTGACCTAAATTGATGAAGAAATTTGATTTTTTTAATTTTTTTATTGGGTATGTTTTAAAGCAGAAAGTAAAAAATATTGTTTAAGTCCTTTGCGTATGAGACTATAAATAACAAGTAACACACTGCACACTTCCAAGGCTGCTCATCATGAGACTGAAGTAATCGCTGGAGAAAATGGGACAGCAGAGGGCGGTAGACTAAGTGCAGTAGTATGAAAATACTTTATTACGCAAAGACAACTGACCCTGGCGGACTCAACAGTGGCCTCTCACCCCACAAACAGTGGGGCTAAACTGAGCAGATGTTTTGACATGGAGATATGCCTTACTCTATGCACCAAATGTGAGTTGCCATTTGTACTTGCTTAATAAAGTATTTTCATACTACTATCGCTCTCTGCTGTCCCAAAAGATGAGGCTTGGCATCCAGATCACCATAAACAGTAGCAAAGTCACCTAAAATGCAGTAGTGAGCAGTAATAAAACGTGGTTTTCTGAACACTGGGACTATACTGTCAAAATGGTGATGACTGGGCTAGTCCTATACCGCCTGGATGTGCACTGTCCATTGAAATTAAACAAATGGGAGAACAGAACAAAGGGGACTTGCAGGATGGTTTTACGGGAGGAGCAGTCCTTTATGTTCTTCAGCCGGCTATTGTTGGGTCCTTTAAGAAGCATTGGTGCACTTAATGACAGTTTCTGTAAACCAGCATGCAGTATACTTTAGGTGTGGTAAAGTTGCACTTTAGGTTCAGTATACTTAATGTCCTGCCTGCAGCAACTCCTTACTAGTCCCTACTAGCAGGGTGAACAATGGGCAATGAGCCCTCTCACAAGTTCTTGTGGTGCAGCTGTGAACTCTTTTTGTAAAAGGGGGGCCCCATCAGTCTCTCTCCACAGAATGCCTCTGCCTCTGGTGATCAGTCGTAGAAGGTGAGAGAATGCTGTGTTCTCCCTGTGACATTGGTGCAGATGTGATTACTGTGGTCTGTGCTGCGCTGCCCTGGGTGTCTCTGCCCCCCCCCTTCCAGGTCTCAGTCTTTGGCTCTGGTTACTCGTCCTGTGGATGGTCCCCATGCACTAAGACTGATGGGCAGATATTGGCTCCTACGCTCCAAAGAGGAAAATGTTTCCAGTGGTAAAAGCTGCTCCATCACTCCCCTTCCTCCTCCGTGTTCTATGGGAACTGTATTGTAAAGGTCCACTAGTTCCATTTTGTGATTGATGTTTCGGACTACAATTCCCATGACCCTCAGTGTTCTGCAAAGTTTTCCATAGGCTTCCTGGATATCGTTCTCCCTCTGCTGACTGGAGGAGATAGTACAACATACCACTTAGCAAAACAGCAGAGTGAAAGGAAACTGATTATAAAGAGGGGGATGTTGCCTTTTCCATGTTTCTTTAGTCCAGCACCTGGCTACACTATACTCTAATGTCTATGTGTTTGGTCATGTGAACAGATGTTATGGGATCCTGGAGTAGGTTTTTCTGCAGCAGGTGTAATTATTTCATGCATACAATTACCCTTTATAACCAATGGGCAGATTAGTGTAGGGGGATCTTTCTATATTTAAAAGCTCTTTTTTAAATATGCCTATATAAAATGTTATTTTAACCACTTAAAGACCAGCCTCGTTTTGGATTTTAGGTGTTTACATGTTTAAAACAGGTTTTTCTGCTAGAAAATTACTGCAGTAGCAATCAGCCTTTCTAGAGACCAGCAACTTTAACTAAAAGAAAGATTTTACACTTCTGGGTCATCCGTGGCTTTCGTGATGGTGATATGTGGCAACGCAATTGAATCTGGAGTTTTACCCCCCATACGAACACCGGGAGTGCCAGCAAGCTGAAAGGCCTTGGCTGGGCTATAGCCACTTGCCCTTTTATGCTTGCCATCTGGTAAGCAGGTTTTACTACTAGGGTGGATTGTCACTACTGCTTCATAATACACGGTGGCGGTGCTGCTTATTCTGGAAGGATTTTAAAATCTTTTTGATGTCATTTGCATAGACTGTCCATTTTGAGCGCAGCTTTCCTTTTCTGAACCATTTGAAAAAATATGCCCTTAAGAGGCGTGGACGGAAGTGACGTTTTGACGTTGCTTCCGCCCAGCAGTGTCATGGAGACGAGTGAGCGCCATCTTAGCCTCACTCGTCTCCAGACACACCACAGAGCAGGACGCGATCGCCTCCGCCGCTACCGACGGCTCCAGTAAGCGGCGGAGGGCACGGATCGCGGCGGGAGGGGGGGGCCCTCTCCCGCCACCGATAAAAGTGATCTTGCGGCGAATCCGCCGCAGGGACCACTTTTATCTGAAAGCCGGCCGCCGCACGAAAACGGGGATACCGGGGTTATGGCAGCTAGCTGCTGCCATAACAACGATATCCCCGTTCAAAGTTTGGATGTATATAGTCGTGCGGCGGTCTTGAAGTGGTTAAAGAGGAACTGCAGTCTGCTCACATAATTTTGTAATAAAAACATCTTTGCCATTCTGAAGCTTCCCTCCAACCACTTTGCATATTATTTTATCTATACTGTGATTCTGTACTTGCCAAATATGCTGCAGAAGTCCCCCTCCAGTCTGGCTGCAGCCATTTTAACTGTGGACAGCTGAAGCTGCTGCCTCTTCACTTCCTGGATTTACGCAGACACACACCTCCAGCTCTGCAGCTCTCATTGGCCCTCTTATGAATCATCCCCCCCTCCCTTCATGGAAAACTCTCACAAGAGTGAGAGAGAGAGAGCTGTGTATGATGTCATAAGCCTAGGCTTAATACCAGACAAGAAACAGGAAGTGGGCTGTATAAGGTATTTACTGGCAGAAAAAAAAATGTTTACTATCCAAAGTTAAAACAAAAAGGGCAGAGGATTTAATAGATGGAAAGTTGAAAAAAATGACTGAAGTTCCGCTTTAAGTATCCCATGGCACTCTTGATGTTCATATCCCCTTCTTATATTATTTTGAGTTTACATTTTCCAACTTTTTTTCATCTTCAGTGAAATGAAAGCGTTTTTTTTTTTTTTTTTTTGGTCCATCACTTAGGCATAATATGTGGCACAAATGTGTTTTGTTCTTGAACTTCAAAAGAAACAATGTATGTGTTCAGCTAAGCTTCTGCTGTGAAAGCATCATTAAGAGTGGTGAAGAGTGGTGAATTGTCTGTCTTTCCCAGGGGAAGGGATTGGAAGATTCTTCTCTTGACAGATCCCCGTTGGCTGTCATAGACTCCACAGCTGGGAACGGGTTCAGAGAACTTTGCTGAACAAGAGTCTTTGACATTGATGCAATGTGATATTCTGTAATCTGCTGTACTATAGCAGAATCTACATAGAATTAAAGAGCAATCACAGGTAACATGAAATGAGTCAGTGAACAGAAGGTACTCTCCAGGAAGCACTGAGGGAGTTTTAGTACAGGTGCAACTTACATTTGATCTGGTAATGAGTGAACCAGTGCATCAAACCCTGGATTAGTGGCGGGATCTGTGGTGCTTACTGTACATCTTTAACCGTTTATGGATCTGTGGTGCTCAGATCTTCATTTGTCCCTTAGTCCATGGTGCCCAGGTCTTCACCCATCTTTGTATATATGGTGCCCAGATCTTTAACAGTCCTTCGATCTCTTATGCTCAGATCTTCATGTGTCTCTGATCCATTGTTCTCAAATCTACATCCATTCTGGATCTAATGCCGCGTACACACGGTCGGACTTTTCGGCTACAAAAGTCCGACAGCCTGTCCGACAGACTTTCAACGGACTTTCGACGGACTTTTGGCGGACTTGCGGCAGACTTTCTAACGAACAGACTTGCCTACATACGATCACACAAAATTCCGACGGATTCGTACGTGATGACGTACACCGGACTAAAATAAGGAAGTTGATAGCCAGTAGCCAATAGGTGCCCTAGCGTGGGTTTTTGTCCGTCGGACTAGCACACAGACAAGCGGATTTCGGGGTCCGGCGGAGTTACGACATAAAGATTTGAAGCATGTTTCAAATCTAAGGTCCGTCAGATTTGCGGCTGGAAAAGTCCGCTGAAAGTCCAGGGAAGCCCACACACGATCGGATTGTCAGCCAGCTTTAGTCCGTCGGCGTCCGTCGGACTTTTGTAGACGAAAAGTCCGACCGTGTGTACGCGGCATAAGGTTTTCAAGTTTCAAGGACCTATGGTGCTTTGATTTTTCACCCATTCCTGGATCCATGGTGCTCAGATCTTTACATGTCCCTCATCCATTTTTCTCAACTCTACATCCATTCTGGATCTCAAGTTTTCAAGATCGAAGGACCTTCGTTGCTCTGATTTTCATCCATCCCTGGATCCCTGGTTCTCTGATTTTTCACTTGTCCTTGGGTCTGTTCTTGGATCCACGATGCTCATATCTTTATCTGTCCCCATATTGTTGGTGCTCTGATCTTCACCCATCCAGCATCAATGGTTTTCAAATTGTTACCTATATCTGGATCTATGGTGCTGAGGTCTTCACCCATCTTTGGATATATGGTACTCAGATCTTTACCAGTCCTTGGAACTGCGATGCTCAGATCTTCACTCATCCCTTAGATGTATGGTGCTCAGATCTTCACGTGTCCCTGATCCATGGTTCTCAAATCTACATCCATTCTGGATCTAGGATTTTCTGATCTTCAGCTGTCCTTGGATTTATGATCCTCTAATTTTCACCCATCTTTGTTTCCATTGTGCTCTAATTTTCAACTAGCCTTGGTTCTGTAGCATCTAGATCTTCACCCATCTCTGGATCCATGATGCTCATATTTTCATCTGTCCCCAGATCTGTAGTGCTCAGATCTTCACCAATTCCAGGATCTATGGTTCTCACATTTTCACCTTTATCTGGATCCATGGTGCTCAGGTCTTCACCTATCTCTTAATCAATAGTTGGTACATGGTTCGCACATACTTGCCTCTCCCTGGATCAATTTCACTGAGATGTTCACCTACCCCCTGGATCCTTGGTGATCAGATGACCACCATTATGCTTTGCCAGGTTGATTCGCAAAGGAGATTGTAAAAGCGTCTTTTGTACATGTGGAATATGTAGCACACAGATGCTACCTGTATTTTGTCTTTATATAAATAAAAATATCCATTGTCACTTGTGCAGCAGCTACATTTTCAAATCAAGTTGCCAGAGAAAACGCCTCCACAAGTTGTCTGAAAGAGAGAAGGCTAGGAGCTGGAGGGACATCATTATTCTCAGCCTCCTCCTGGGAAAAGTTTTATGTATTTGCTATGAGTATGACTCTTCAGATTGAAGTAGGGTTTATCAGAAGTCTAAAATTGGCCGCCCTGTCATCCTTCTGACCTGACAGCTATGAGTAAGCACCCGTTATGAGTGCGAAATGCGTCAGTGATCCCTGTACACTTCTGCTGTAGTGTTTTGTATACTTTCATGATCCAGCTTTTTATCAATAAAAGCACTTATCATCAGACCGGTATGCGGCTTCCAGATTTCCTCGGTTTTCCTCCCTGTCATCTATGAGTAAGCGCCCGTTATGAGTGCGAAATGCGTCAGTGATCCCTGTACACTTCTGCTGTAGTGTTTTGTATACTTTCACGATCCAGCTTTTTATCAATAAAAGCAGTTATCATCAGACCGGTGTGCGGCTTCCAGATTTCCTCGGTTTTCCTCCCTGTCATCTATGAGTAAGCGCCCGTTATGAGTGCGAAATGCGTCAGTGATCCCTGTACACTTCTGCTGTAGTGTTTTGTATACTTTCACGATCCAGCTTTTTATCAATAAAAGCAGTTATCATCAGACCGGTGTGCGGCTTCCAGATTTCCTCGGTTTTCCTCCCTGTCATCCTGACCTGACAGCCCAGACAGCAAGGATAACTTGCCACAAATTTGTGGCAGTGTTGAATTGTAAGTCTGTTAACTTGCTGCACATTTTTACTGGCAATTTATACGCTTGCAGAGCACTTGAAGCACAAGTTCTAGTTGACACTTTTCCAATTTGTAGCAAACTTGCATGGCAAGTCTCTAGCAAGAGCAAAGTTGCAGTGGTGAGTCTACAGAAAGAGCTCTGCAAGTCTACAGCATGAAAATTCAGCCACAGTGACCCCCTGTGGTGGGATGACTATTGCACAACATAAGTGAACCAGAACTTGCAGCAGACTTGCAGAATGTTTGCAAAGAAAGTTGATCTGGAGTCGTGCAATGTGGACTTGCTGCAATTGTGCAACAACCTTGTGAAGCCTGACAAGTCATTTTTCAAACTTGCTTGCTATCTGGGAAACTCTCTTCCACTTTCTAAGTGTGCATAATAATAATAAAAACAATTACAGCATTTTCTTGATAATATGTATCTAAAAACGTGAATCCATTCAAAAGTAATAGTTTTGGTAAACATAAAACCTGGTCATTTAAGTAAGTCACATACAAGGACAGGTCTGTGACAGCCTGGGCTCAGAGGAAGTGGGTTGAATGGCACTGGACATCATTCTGAGGACATCTAGTGGTTAGGAAGTAGTGCTATAGAAGGCACTTCTGGATTGAAGGTGAATATAGCAGGAAAAGCTGATATTATTATTATTATTATTTTAGCTTTTAATGAGCTATTGATTTTTATGTTCTTTTTGTTTGGAAGTTTGCTTTAACTATGCAGCACCTACCGAACACTGATTTATCAGTTTTGGATGGACTGATCCTTTAAGCATCTACAGGCTTCTTTATTTGATATCTGTAAGCAGGGTGACTGTGTGAGATTCAGCAACTGGCAGAGCAGCAACTGTTGAACATGTGACCCCTGACTCCCAAGCTGATTAATCAGATTCATCTGATGTAAATAAAACACCTGGGAAAATATACATTCTACACACAGTACATGACCCTGCTAAGCCATGAACACTGAATATTTTGATTCCCACATAAGCTCAGTGATGGCCGGTTTCCTTTAACCACTTCAGATCCGCACTATAGCTGAATGACGGCTACAGCGCGGACCTGCTTTGCCGGGAAGACGTCTATTGACGTCGTCCCGTGCACGAGCGCCCTGCGCGCCCTGTGATCAGCGAGTCTATGAGACTCGACCCCTGACAGCTGATCATGTGATGTCAACAGAGCCGGTAATCGGCTATTTTTTCTCCTCGTGCTGACAGCGTGAGGAGGAAAAAAAAAGCCGATCACCGGCGGCCGTGAGAGGGACATCAGTCCCGATCACGGCGAGCTGCTGCAGATCCTCAGTGCCCACCTGTGCCCCCTGCCAGTGCCACCTAGCAATAGGCAGCAGTGCCGCCTACCAGTGCCCAGCAGAGCCACCCATCAGTGCCCACAGTGCCACCCATCAGTGTCACCTATCAGTGCCCACAATCAGTTCCTCAACAACAGTGCTGCACATCAGTGCCACCTATCAGTGCCCATCAGTGTCACCTACCAGTGCCCATAAGCGCCCATCAGTGCCGCCCATCAGTGCCACCTATCAGTGGTACCTATCAGTGTACATCAGTGCCGCCCTATCTGTGCCCATCAGTACCGCCTTATCTGTCCCCATCAGTGCCGCCTTATCTGTGCCTATCAGTGCCGCCTTAACTGTGCCTATCCGTGCCCATCAGTGCCGCCTCATCAGCGCATATCAATGAAGGAGAAAAATTACCTGTTTGCAAAATTTTATTACAAACTATGAAACATAATTTTATTTTTTTTCTAAATTTTCCATCTCTTTTTGTTTGTTTAGCAAAAAATAAAAATCCCAGCTGTGATTAAATACCACCAAATGAAAGCTCTATTTGTGGGGGAAAAAATGATAAAAATGTAATTTGGGTACAGTGTTGTATGACCGCGCAATTGTCATTCAAAGTGCGTCAGCGCTGTAAATTGGTCTGGGCAGGAGGGGGTATAAGTGCCCAGTAAGCAAGTGGTTAAAATCTGCCCCATGCAGTTGGACATTTCTCATAAAAGGATCTTCAGTCTCCTCTGTTGGTTTTGAACTCCTACAACTAAATTGTTTCATGTTGCAACATTTATGAGCTGGAATGTGGATTTCATCAGCTGGGAGTCCATGTAGCAGGTGTTAAACTCTTAACATTGTTACAAGAAAAATTCTAAGTGAATCAGTTTTGGGTAATTGAGTTAGCTTCTGCTCCAAGGCTTCCCCCTGACCAAGTAATAGTGTTACGGGAGATAACCTTGTTAAAGGGCAATTTACATGAGGCAAGGTGGGGATCTGTAGGTTGAAAGGTTCTTCGATGGTAGTTCCATTTTTATCCTGTAAAGAATTTATGCTTTCCCATAGACAAAGGGCGTCAGTGTTGAAAGCCTTGTGTTTGATCCCTGCTTTGTTTCCACAACCTTCAATCTATGGAATTGGGGCTAATTTTTATTTCTAAAGGTGTATGTCTAGGTAGAATAAAAAAAACAAAAAAACATTTTTTGCACCCCTTTGATATACAATATATTGTCAAAAGTATTGGGTCACCTGCCTTTACATGAACTTTAATGGCATCCCAGTCTTATAGGGCGTACACACGGTCGGACTTTGTTCGGACATTCCGACAACAAAATCCTAGGATTTTTTCCGACGGATGTTGGCTCAAACTTGTTTTGTCTACACACGGTCGCACAAAGTTGTCAGAAAATCCGATCATTCTAAACGCGGTGACGTAAAACACGTACGTCGGGACTATAAACAGGGCAGTGGCCAATAGCTTTCATCTCTTTGTTTATTCTGAGCATGCGTGGCACTTTGTCTGTCGGATTTGTGTACACACGATCGGAATTTCCGACAACGGATTTTGTTGTCGGAAAATTTTATCTCCTGCTCTCCAACTTTGTGTGTTGGAAAATCCGATGGAAAATGTCCGATGGAGCCCACACACGGTCGGAATTTCCGACAACACGCTCCGATCGGACATTTTCCATCGGAAAATCCGACCGTGTGTACGGGGCATTAGTCTGTAGGGTTCTATATTGAGTTGGCCCACCCTTTTTTAGCTATAATTGCAGCTTCTAATCTTCTGGGAAAGGTTTAGGAGTGTGTCTAAGGGAATGTTTGACCATTCTTCCAGAAGCAGTTTTGTGAGGTCAGGCACTGATGTTGGACAAGAAGGCCTGGCTCGCAGTCTCCGCTCTAATTCATCCCAAAGGTGTTCTAATCCTCAGGTCCTGCAGGCTCTTCCATGCTGCAAGGCCAGTCCCTGTAGCCTCTTCTCCCTGCACTCCAACTCTTGCAGAGTTGGGCTTTTTACATAATAACCACTTGCGGGCTGCCCGCATAGGCAAAGCGATATACCTGTGAGATGCCGCTTGCTTCTGGGTTTAGGGAGCGTGCATGCTTCCCCCTTCCACCAACATGAGCTGTGATTGGACACAAAGGCGGGAGTCTGTCAGCAAGTCCCATTCAATGATTCACAGCCGGGACCTGCTGATTGGGTTCCAAACACAGCCCAGAACTAAACCCAAACACATATTAATTGCACAGGTTCTGTGGCTGATTAAGGCGGTAATTAAACTTTTGTTGTAAATTTAGTTTCCTGTCGCATCATGGCAGCATACACCTATGGGTTGTGGCTCCGCCCCCGCAACCTGATAGGACCGCGTAGCTATTAAACTCTGAGAGAGCCCCTGCCCCAGCATTCTCCTTTTTTTCCTCACCTGTCAAGGACCGAACATGCATCCCTTACCAACATTCGCCCCAGCCAGGTTCTAGCCTCTCCTGGGTGGAAGTCCTCTCCTGTACAGCCTCTAAATGAGCTTAACGGAAGGAACCCCGCTCTGATGGTCTCAGGGGTATGTTATTATGCATTACAAACCTTAAATAGGTTTCTGGATTGCAGCGGTCTCCAGCTCCTCTCATGTGCACTTGTGGGTAACTTTATTCATTTCCAATTTTGCTTTTTCCTTTTTCACCAATTTCCCGTCTAAATCCAAGTGCTTTGTTTATTTTTATAATTATATTTATAATTGTAACGACACAGAGATTCAGACCTCAAATTTATGGTGTTGGAAGAAATACAGAGAGATAAAAGATGATAGAATACTCAGGCTTAAACAAACGGGAACATGGTGGGTTCATCAACTTAACTCTTTACATCCGCAGGGCCTCAACACGAATTATGATTTATATTTATTTTTCTGAATGTATTATCATAATCTGAATTTTATCATGTTTTTTTCAGGATCGAGCTATTCCTGTAGGAAACATGATGCTGAACGTCCAAAATACAGCACTTACCACTCAAGAATTCAGTATGTGAATGCTGTATATATTGTAAATATTTAGTATACACTGTCATGATACTGGTATTTATGGTGTAGGACCTGTTTAAGGCCCGATTCACACTAATGCGTTTTTTGATGCATTTTGCAGAAATGCAGGGAAATTTTTTAACATGGGTTTCTATGGAACATGTTCACATCAATGCATTTTTGTGCCTCTGCTTTTTTGGAAAGGATCAGGGACTTTTTTCCCGCAAAATGCAGCGTTTTGCATGTAATACAATTCAATGGACCTGCATCCAAAACACAAGTACCGTGTTTTCACCGCAATTTTTCAGCGATTTGCGTTTTGCAGTTTTTTTCTTCTTTTTTTTACACTACGCTGCCTCCTTAACAACCGATGAGTCATCAGCTGTCAGCTGGATTCCCGCTGAATGTAAAAAAAAAATAGCAGCTAAAAAAAAAAATTGTGAAACAAAATAGCGTGGGGACCCCCCAGGTCAATTCCATGCCCTTGGGTCTAGTATGAATTCGGAGGGGACCACCATACCAAATTTTTTTTTTTAAATTGCGTGGGGGTCCCCCCAAAATCTATACCAGACCCTTATCCGAGCATGCAGCCCGGCAGGTCAGGAAAGGGAGGGGATGAGCGAGTGCTCCCCCCTCCTGAACCATACCAGGCCGCATATCCTCAACATGAGGAGATGGGTGCTTTGGGGCGGGGGGGCTCTGCCCCCCCGCCCCAAAGCACCTTGCCCCCATGTTGATGGGGACAAGAGCCTCTTCCCGACAAATCTTACCCGGTGGTTGTCAGGGTCTGTGGGCGGGGGGCTTATCAGAATCTGGAAGCCCCCTCTAACAAGGGGGCCCCCAGATCCCGCCCCCCCCATGTCAATGAGTATGGGGTACATTGTACCCCTACCCATTCACTAAAAAAAAGTAGTGTAGTGTTAAAAAATGCAGTAGACAGTTTTTGACAAGTCTTTTATTAAAAATCTTCTTCTCTGCTTCTTCCTCCGGTCTTTCTCCATCTTCTCCCGCATCTTCATCCTCTAGTCTTCTCCTTCTCCCCCTGCTTCTTCTTCCGCTCTTTCTTCTGTCTTCTTTGTCCGGTGTTCTTCTTCCTCTGCCGCCTCTCCCGCCGCCGACCCTCCTCCGATGCTGCGTCCTGCTTATCTGTTGGAGCCGATATCCTGCTTTTCTTAACGATGGGGGCGTGGCAATCGGACGTCATCCAGAGGCCCCCCTGCCCCAAAGCACTCATCCCCCTCATGTTGAGGGCAAGCGGCCTGGTATGGTTTAGGAGGGGGGCGCTCGCTAGTCCCCTCCCTTTCCTGACCTGCTGGGCTGCATGCTTAAGATAAGGGTCTGGTACGGATTTTGGGGGGGCCCCCACGCCATTTAAAAAAAATTTGGCATGGGGGTCTCCTCCGAACCCATACTAGACCCAAGGGCCTGGTATGGACCTGGGGGGGACCTCAGGCTGTTTTTTTATCACGATTTTTTTTTTTTAGCCAGCATTTTTTTTTTTATTCAGCGGAAGGCCCGCTGACAAATGATGGCTCATCCGTTGTTAAGGATGCAGCGGCCGGCTTCCCGGTCCCCTCCTTAGCAACCAGCTATATACAGTGTAAAAAATCTTGGTAAAAACGTGTGTGCAAAAACGCGGCAAGCACCGCAAAAAGCACCGCAGAAACGCTCAAAAGCAACATGCATAGATGTGAATTGAGCCTTAGATGATATCTGTTTTCCCATAAGAATAGTAGGGACACTTACAATTAACGTGCTAATTGGATGATCAACTACTATCTGGGTTTCACATGTGTGGATTGCCTCTTGTGTGAGTATTTAAGATGGATTTGTGCATTATATATTTGCTGACAGCTTGATGAAGAGCAGGGATGCTTGAAACTGTACAGTCGCTGCCACTGCTACCATTTATACATGTGTATGTAGTTGCACTACAGAATTAAGGCAGGGTTCACATCGGTACGACAAACATTGGGAGCTCGTGTCGCATGAGTGTGTAAATCAATGTTTCCCTATGGGAGCCATCTTAACTGGTCCGACACAAGTCGTCTGACTTTGAAAATGCTCCCTGCACTACTTTGGTCTGACTTTGACCCTACCTCAGCCCATTGATTATCACTGAAGCCGGATCAAAGTTGGATCGCCGTCTTAACTGATCCGACTTTGGCATGCGACTTGATGATCTTGAAGGGGAACTCCACGCCAAGTTTAAAAAAAAAACAGCATGGGTTCCCCCTCCAAGAGCATACCAGGCCCTTTGGTCTGGTATGGATTTTAAGGGGAACCCCCATGCCGAAAAAGCGGCATGGGGGACCCCCCAAAATCCATACCAGGCCCTTATCCAAGCATGCAGCCCGGCAGGTCAGAAAAGGGGGTGGGGACGAGCGAGCGCCTCCCCCCTGAACCGTACCAGGCCGCATGTCCTCAAGATGGGGGGGTGGGTGCTTTGGGGCGGGGGGGCCCTGCCCCCCCCCACCTAAAAAGCACCTTGTCCCCATGTTGATGAGGACAAGGGCCTCTTCCCGACAACCCTGGCCATTGGTTGTCGGGATCTGCGGGCGGGGGGGCTTATCGGAATCTGGAAGCCCCTTTTAACAAGGGGCCCCCAGATCCCGGCCCCCCACCCTATGTGAATGAGTATGGGGTACATTGTACCCCTACCCATTCACCTAAAAAAAATGTCAAGGGAGACTACAAGCAGCCACTTTAACCCTGCATATGCTAGAATGGATGAAAACCTGCTCTGAGAAATGCCTCGTAGCCATTTATTGAGTGTATATAGACAGAAAGTGGCTGCAAAGAAACTGCAGGAGATCATCAATAAGATGCAACAAAGGATGAAAACAAAATGTAAAAGCAAAAATGTTGTGGTTGTGATTGTAAACCTCTCTAATGAAAAATTACCAAAGCACATCCTTTTTTAGTGTGTGCTTGCCTCGATCCAAAGCACTGAGTGTGATTTCTGTCTGCTGCCTCATTCATGTGCCAACTCCAAGGGATGAAGAGGGACGGGGGATTGACCGCTTTAGCTGTGCATGTTTCCCTTTGAGATTATGTACGGGGTGTGTCCTTTCCCTCCACTCAGGTCTCAGATTACACTCGGCCCTCCACTGTGAGCTGTATAGTGTGTGACATCAGATCTCCGTCCCTGGCTCTGAAAGCTCAGATAAGATGTGTAAAATTTAGACTTTAAAGTGGTACTAAAACCAATACTCTGCATTCACCATATCTGGCCTCCCACAGTACACAGGACATGGAAATGAAATTATTTTAGTAAATATAAACTGCTAAATACCTTTTCTCATTAGCAGTATATAGCAGTCTTGTGACTTCTATCAGTGTCTGGTTAAAGCTTGTAGGTGGAGTTTTCATTCTGCTCTGACTGTCCTATCAGACTGCAGGACCCCTGACCCTCTGTCTGGACAGTGCTGATTGGCCCTGTGCTGATCACATACACCCTCCCAAGAAAAAAAAAAATCTCTCTAGCAATACACACCAAACTGAGCATGTGCAGCTTGTCCCCTAGCCTCTGTTCTATCAGCAGGCGGACTGGGGACAGTGGAAGTAGGGGAGGATCAGAGAAGACAGGATCAAACAGCCTTTTTACACAATTCAGAAGATTAACCCCTTAGGTTCCACAGTGAGTATAACGAGTATGCGTTACTGCGCATACACACTGATTTTACTGTTGTGGGTTTGGTAACACTTTAAACGGATGTAGAGAAGAGAAGACAGCAGATAAACAGGTACAACTTATGTAGGAGAATTTGTTTCATCTCTGTGTATAGCTGGGTATATGAAATAAATTACAAAGCTGGATGATACACCTTGCTTCAGCAAACAAAATCTTAGTAAATAATGGTGGTCCCTGTAGATGGGAATGATCCTCAGCGGAGGTCTTCTTTATGACTTGAGTGTTACTTGATTCAGTAGAACGTTTTGTATTAATCGATTTGTGTCTATACACATCCATGAATCTGCTGATTATATCATATTCACTATTAGGGACAATTTGTGAATAGATTTTGGACCAGCTGGGAGGAAGGATGGGAGCCAATTAGAAGAGCAGGGGATGAGGATCGTAGGAGATCTGATAACACCGCTGTAGTCTGCTGCCAATGAGCACGCAATTCTCTTTCATCTGTTGTAGAAAATTGTACACGGCCCAGGCTGATTTCCATTAAAGCAGCCAGCAAAAATATGGCATATATATATTGGTATAAATCCATGCCCAGGAAGAATCGCCTGTCAGTCATTGCTTATTTACCACATCCATGCAAACTCCATGTCTGGATTTTCAGCAATGTCGACTTCCGTCATCGTCATTTTAATCTCTGCACAGACCAGGCCTCATACATATTTTTATTCTTCTTGCAAAATTGTTTGTGTCATACTGACAGTACATTTCCGAGCACTTTCGTCTTTCACAAATCAGTAATAATAAACAATGACGTGTGCTTTCCATATACATTACATTGTCAAAAGTATTGGGACACCTGCCTTTACACACACATGAACTTTAATGGCATCCCAGTCTTAAAGGGGTTGTAAACATTTGCGGTTTTTCACCTCAGTGCATTCTATGCATTGAGGTGAAAAACCTCCTGTAATGCTGCAGCCCCCCCGAGCCCCCATTTTACTTACCTGTACCCCCTCTATCTCATTCCGGGGCCGAGCATACCAGCAAAAGCTGGTGTCTCGGGTCCTGATTGGATGGATTGATAGCAGCCATTGGCTCCCGCTGCTGTCAATCAAATCCAATGACCCAGACGCCGGGGGGCGGGGCCAAGTCATACATTCGGCTTCTATGGACGCCGAATGAACGACTCTGGAGCACGCTTGCAAGGTAACCCCCCAGGAGAGCGCTTCTCCTAGGGGGTTATCTAATGTGGGGAGGAGCCGCGCGAGCCGCCGAGGGACCCCAAAAGAGGATGTTCAGGGCCACTCTGTGCAAAACGAGCTGCACAGTGGAGGTAAGTATGATATGTTTGTTATTAAACAATATGTTTAGTGCGCAGTCATGTTGGAACAGGAAGGGGTTATCCCCAAACTGTTCCCACGAAGTTGAGAGCATGAAATTGTCCAAAATGTCCTGGTATGCTAAAGCCTTAAGAGTTCCCTTCACTGGAACTAAGGGGCCAAGCTCAACCCTTGAAAAACAACCCCCCACCATAATCCCCCCTCCACCATATGATTTGAACCAGTGCACAAAGCAAGGTCCATAAAGACATGGATGAGCGAGTTTGGGGTGGAGGAAGGTGACTGGTCTGCACAGAGTCCTGACCTCAACCTGATAGAACACCTTTGGGATGAAGTAGAGCGGAAACTGTGAGCCAGGCCTTCTCGCCCAACATCAGTGCCTGACCTCACAAATGCTCTTCTGGAAGAATGGTCAAACATTCCCATAGACACACTCCTAAACCTTGTGGACAGCCTTCCCAGAAGAGTTGAAGCTGTTATAGCTGCAAAGGGTGGGCAAAAACTCCCATAGACACACTCCTGTTGGCATCCCAATATTTTTGACAATATAGGGTAGTAAATAGCCCATTTGACACCAGCATCTCTCACAGCTGCACACAATCGTCGGCGCGCACGAGAATCCCAGACGGCTTGTGTGCGCGCGCGTCTTCGCGCAAGTGCGTATGCATTAGCCAGTGCCCAATTCTTGCAAGCACGAAAGGGAATACATTTTAGCCTGTGCACAGAAGTCTGTCCAGAGGAGTTATCTTGTCTACCAGGAGCAGCCGGCAGCGCCATCGGATCATTTCTCAGATGAGATTGGATACAGAGCAGGACTCGGCCCCGCCCCCGCGCTCTCGTGTCAATAAGAACAGAGACAGTGCTGGGCTCGTGCTCATCACTGGAACGGACAGGTTCAGGTAAAAAAAGGGGGGTCTTTACAATCCCTTTATACTTTGTGGTTGATTTACTAAAACTGGAGAGTGAAAAGTCTGGTACAGCTCTGCATAGAAACCAATCAGCTTCCAGGTTTTATTGTCAAAGCTTCATTAAACAAGCTGAAGTTAGAAGCTGATTGGTTACCATGTACAGCTGCAGCAGAATTTGCACTCTCCAGCTTTAGTAAATCAACTCCTTTGTATTATCTCCTCTTTTTTTACATTTAACCTGTTTGAGGAACGCCTACTGTTTTCCCTTCGCTGACAGCAGTGAGGGGTCTTCATATCTCCCACGGTTGGCTCGCTAACCACAAGCAGTTGCAGCCCCGCTGCTTTGGGCCTCACAATGCAGGGTGCTCCCAGGCCAGCTCTTCAGTCAGAAATCACAATTACTTGCCACGATGGTGTCAGAGATGTAGAGCCTGAGTGAAAGCTGCTCATGTAATTAAACCCAAGTGATAATCCCTCTCCATGAACACAAGGGACGTCGTCTCCTGAGCCACATACTCATTTCCTTCAAACAGCCAGAATGTAATTAAACAAACACTTCCACTAAGTGCCGTGGGTGGAAAAATTGACAAATTTCATTTAGATCCCTACTAGAGAAAAACATTTATGCTGTCCCTATACCTGTCAGATAAGGAGGATCACTTCTGAACGCACATCTCTTGTGTCCGGTCATTCCTGTTCCTCATTAATATAATAGCAGCTGACATTGTCCTCATTTCATGTCTACCCATAAAAAATAAAACCTATCCCCTTATTTTCACTTGTCTTCCAAAGCTTCTCTTCTTCATTCCTTATTATTCTCATTACCAGGAGTTCATTCCTCAATAAATAATCTCATACAAACCCACTACCCGACATGTTTCGCCATGAGCTGTGGCTTCGTCAGGGCCTTTCAGTGCTAAATCAGTTGTCTGTAATGTAGTGCAACAAAAAGCATATATTGCAATGCAGCACAGAGTTCAACTAAAAAAAATACAAGCCAAGCTATAGTCCCACTGTGCCTGTATCTTTTCAGTTTGCTATGTTTTTGGTGTGGGGCGCACACGTGTGAGAAGACTTAAAGTGGTTGTAAACCTCAGACATGAAATATGAACAAAGCATATCTCTCTAGAGTGTGTACTTGTCTCACTCCAGAGGCTTAGTAAGCTGCAATATATTACATTTTCATGTCTGGGTTTATATACACAAATGTAGGGTCTGGAATTGTTATTAGTTGTTATAGACAGCAGCCGTGCTTTTCAGACATAATTTCTGCTGCAGAAAGCTGAATGATCTTCGGGTCATTAAACCCGTATTACAATGGTATTTTGCCTAACACATAAATTACACGGGAAAAATAGAATTCAGTAAAATTAAAATGAGTTTTAAACAAAAGAGTTTCTTTCATTCTCCCAGACAGCGAAGATAATAACAATGATTTATTGCCTAATATGAATCTTCGTTCTCACACCTCTTTTCCCCTATAATGATTTAGTACATTCTAGGCTGTACTGAGAGACTTTTATATACATCAGGCTAAAATATTTATTACTATTCCGTTCTCTCTCTGCTATAATATTCAAATTTCAATGCTGAAGGAAAGTTATTAAAGCTCTAGGCAGACATATAAATAACACAGATTAAAGCATCTCTTTATTAATGAATGCACCATTAAACTGTTCTTTTTTAATGCATTCTGTGTATGTACCTGAATCTGACCTGGTATCATCCTGCTGTCATTCTGTACAGCAGAGCTGGTCTCTGAGAGGAAGAAGCAGCCAATCAGTTCATGTGCTGACATGAAGCCCCCTGATAGGTACTAGAAAGCAATTTCACTAGGGATGAGCCGAACACCCCCCGGTTCGGTTCGCACCAGAACCCGCGAACGGACCGAAAGTTCGCACGAACGTTAGAACCCCATTGACGTCTATGGGACTCGAACGTTCGAAATCAAAAGTGCTCATTTTAAAGGCTAATTTGCATGGTATTGTCCGAAAAAGGGTTTGGGGACCCGGGTCCTACCCCAGGGGACATGTATCAATGCAAAAAAAACTTTTAAAAACGGACGTTTTTTCGGGAGCAGTGATTTTAATGATGCTTAAAGTAAAAAAAAAAAGTGAAATATTCCTTTAAATATCGTACCTGGGGGGTGTCTATAGTATGCCTGTAAAGTGACGCGTGTTTCCCATGTTTAGAACAGTCCCTGCACCAAATGTCATTTTTAAAGGAAAAAATCTCATTTAAAACTGCTTGCGGGTTTAATGTCATGTCGGGTCATGGCAATATGGATGAAAATCAGTGAGACAAACGGCATGGGTACCCCCCCAGTCCATTACCAGGCCCTTTGGGTCCTGTATGGATATTAAGGGGAACCCCGCACCCAAATTAAAATAAGGAAAGGCCCTATATACTCTGAACAGCAGTATACAGGCGGTGCAAACAAGACAGGGACTGTAGGTTTGTTGTTAAGTAGAATCTCTTTGTAATTTTGAACGGGTACATTTTTAACGTGTTTAGCTCCAGCCATAAAATCTTTTTTAAGCTTTTTGGAAAACATAGGGAAGGGTTATCACCCCTGTGACATTTGTTTTGCTGTCTTTCCTCCTCTTCAGAAGATTTCACCTCACTTTTTTGTCCCAATGAAAAATGTTTTTTGAAAATTTGGGTTTTTTTGTGGAACAAGGATTGGAAAGCATCAGTGGAAAGGAGAAATTGTTTTCCCATATTAACTCTTACAGGAGAGAATTTCCCTTCCTAGGGGTAGATTTCATCTCACTTCCTGTTGTCTCCTTCCGTTTGCAAGTAGGAGTCGTTTGTAAGTTAGATGTTTGAAAGTAGGGTCCTGCCCTATATACTCAGCAGAAATTTGGGCCTTAGGTGTTGCTGTGGCCACAGCACTGTAAGCCCTCACAGGGCCCTGCTGTGAAATATTAGATCAAGAATTGTAATTACATGCCCCTGTTGAACAGGAGCTGAAAAATTAGGCCTTAGGCACTGGTGCTGGTGCCACAACACTGCAACCCCTCACAGACACTCTAGTTGGAATGCAGGAACGAGCCCTGCTGCAAAGTATTACATCAAAAATTGTAATTACACGCCCCTGTTAGACAGGGGCAGAAAAATTGGGCCTTAGGCACTGGTGCTGGTGCCACAACACTGCAACCCCTCACAGACACTCTAGTTGGAATGCAGGAACGAGCCCTGCTGCAAAGTATTACATCAAAAATTGTAATTACACGCCCCTGTTAAACAGGGGCTGAAAAATTGTGCCTTAGGCACTGGTGGTGGCGCCCAGAACCAAAAATGTTCTTACAAGCTATCAGCGTGATGATTGAGGAGGAAGAGGATAATTACTCAGGGATAGTCACTCAGCATCAGCATAGGCAGTCTTTGAAGGGATCTGAAAAAAATTATTCAGTTACATCAGCATCAGGTGCTTGGTAGCTGGTGGTGATCCAAGACTGATTCATTTTTATGAAGGTCAGCCGATCGACCGAGTCAGTGGACAGACGCACCCTGTGATCGGTTACCACGCCTCCAGCAGCACTGAATGTGCGTTCCGAAAGAACGCTGGATGCAGGACAGGCCAGTAGCTCAATTGCATACTGTGCAAGCTCTGGCCAGTGATCCATCCTCAAGACCCAGTAACCCAGAGGATTTTCGGTGGGAAAGGTGTCCAAGTCTGATCTTGCCCCTAGGTATTCCTGCACCATGTAAAACAGACGCTGGCGATGGTTGCTGGAACCGATCATACCTTGGGGCTGCGGACCAAAAAATTGTCTGAACGCATCGGTCAGACGGCCACCTTCTCCACCGCTCCTTCTTTGACTGACCGAAGCCTCAGCAACACGTTGTCCAGAAACAGGAGTTTGTAACCTCCCAGTCTCTGGGAACGCGTTGCACAGACCTTTCTGCAAGGCCTCCCGAAGATGTTTCATCCTCTGCTCCCTCTGCGATGGCAAGATAAGGTCCGCAACCTTACCCTTGTAACGTGGATCAAGGAGGGTTGCCAGCCAGTATTGGTCCTTCTCCTTGATACCACGAATACGAGGATCCTTACGCAGGCTTTGCAGGATCAGGGAGGCCATGCAGCGTAGGTTTGCTGAGGCATTCGGTCCGGAGTCCTCTGGGTCACTAAGGACAACAACGTCCGCAGCCACCTCCTCCCAGCCACGTACAAGTCCATGTGTTCCTTGGGACTGATCCCTTAAAGACTGCTGATGCTGAGTGCCAGGCTCCACCTCCATACTGACACAATCTTCCTCCTCCTCCTCCTCCTCCTCGTCCTCTTCCTGTGTGATCGGTGGGCACGCAGGAACACTGTCTGGATAAAGGGGGCCTTGAGAGCTAAGGAAGTCCTCCTCTTCCTGCCTCTGTTCTGCCTCAAGTGCCCTGTCCATTATTCCACGCAGCGTGTGCTCCAACAGGTGGACAAGGGGGACAGTGTCACTGATGCATGCACTGTCAGTGCTCACCATCCTCGTGGCCTCCTCGAATGGTGACAGGACAGTGCATGCATCCCTGATCATGGCCCACTGGCGTGGGGAAAAAAAACCAAGCTCCCCTGACCCTGTCCTGGTGCCATAGTCGCACAGGTACTCATTGATGGCCCTCTGCTGCGTGTGCAGCCGCTGCAGCATGGCCAACGTTGAGTTCCACCTGGTGGGCATGTCACAGATTAGGCGGTTCTTGGGCAGGTTAAACTCCTTTTGGAGGTCCGTCAGCCGAGCACTGGCATTATATGACCGGCGGAAATGCACACAGACTTTCCTGGCCTGCCTCAGGACATCCTGTAAGCCCGGGTACCTGCCCAAGAACCGCTGCACCACCAAGTTAAGGACGTGAGCCAAACAGGGCACATGGGTCAGTTGTCCCTGTCGGAGGGCAGAGAGGAGGTTGGTGCCATTGTCGCAAACCACCATTCCTGCCTTAAGTTGGCGTGGCGTCAACCACCTCTGAACCTGCCCCTGCAGAGCTGACAGAACCTCTGCCCCAGTGTGGCTCCTGTCCCCCAAGCACACCAGCTCAAGCACCGCATGGCATCTTTTGGCCTGCGTACTTGCGTAGCCCCTTGAACGCCTACGGAGCACCGCTGGTTCCGAGGAAGAGGCCATGGAGGAAGAAGAAGAGGAGGGGGTGGAGGAGAGAGGTGTGTCACAATCAGCATTTTGGAGGCGTGGTGGCGGAACAACCTCCAACACTACTGCACCTTGTCCTGCATCCTTCCCAGCTGCCAGCAGAGTCACCCAATGCGCCGTGAAACTTAAGTAACGTCCCTGTCCATGCCTGCTGGACCATGAGTCAGCGGTAATATGCACCTTACCGCTGACGGCCCTGTCCAGCGAGGCATGGACATTGCCTTCCACATGCCGGTAGAGAGCCGGAATCGCCTTCCGTGAGAAAAAGTGGCGTTTGGGTACCTGCCACTGAGGAACCGCACATTCCACAAACTCACGGAAGGGGGCAGAGTCTACCAACTGAAAAGGCAGCAGTTGAAGTGCTAGCAATTTTGCCAAGCTAGCATTCAACCACTGGGCATGTGGATGGCTGGGAGCAAACTTCTTTCAGGGGGGAGAAGCTGGGGCAGGGAAATTTGCCTGGTACAATCTGACGTCGGTGTACCAAAAGCAGATTGCCCACAAGTACTTGGCTGTGACACACCTAATTCTACACCTTCATTCCTCTCACTGCAGGTCTCAGAGAGGACTGAAGGTCTAGTGGGGTTGGAAATCTCAGCTGATGAGGAGCAAGGAGAGATCCTCTTTGTTCTTTGGTGTGGGTCTTTTAGATATGTTTGCCAACGAACTGCATGGCAGGTCAACATATGTCTGGTCAAGCATGTGGTACCCAAGCGGGAGATGTTTTGGCCACGCGAGATACGCTTGAGACATATGTTGCAAATAGCAGCGGTGCGATCTGATGCACTCGTCTCAAAAAAGGCCCACACCAAAGAACTTTTTGAATAACGCGCAGAGACTGCAGCGCCCTGCACATGTGGAGCTTTGGGGTGTGATGCAGTCAATGTGCTGCCCTTAGGCTGGCCCCTGGAGGGCATCCTGCCTCGTTGGTGATGTGCCGCCTCCTCCTCCTCCTCCTCTCTCCTATCAGGCACCCACGTTGAGTCAGTGACCTCATCATCCCCTCCCTTCTCATCACTGGAGCAAACCTGGCAGTATGCTGCAGCAGGGGGAGCATGACTGCCAGATTGCTGTCCTTCTTGGGCACCCCCTCTGTCCGTGCTCATGTTACTGCCTTCATCGAGCTCAGTATCATCATCAGAGCCTTCCAAACGCTGGGCATCCTCCTGGAGCATGTACCCAACACTGTGGTCAAACAGTTCGAGGGAATCCTCAGGAGGACATGGTAGAGCTAGGGAAGGAGTCACTGATGACATTGAGCTGAGGGAAGAGGCCGCTGCTTTGCCAGACAAAGCACCCTGGGCATGGGTGAGAGAGGATGAGGAGGATGAGGACGGCTTGGTCATCCACTCGACCAAGTCTTCCGCATGTTGCGGCTCAACACGGCCAGCTGCCGAAAAAAAGGCCAAGCGTCTCCCATGGCCACGTGCTGATGAGGATGCACCGTCTCCACGACCAGCACTAGACACAGAGCCTGCTTGCCCTCTCTTATTGGCTTGTGACTGTCTGCCTCTCCTTCTTGGCCTTCCAGACATACTAATGGCCTGTAGCTGCACTAAGCTGGGATAGAACACCTGTAATTTTCTTCAGGTAGCTTTATATACTGTAACCAGACAAGCCTGCCTGTCAGTAGGAAGATAACAGGAACGGATCTAGCTGAACACTGTGAGCAGGACGCACTGCACTAAATGTAAATAGCAGGAACGGATCTAGCTGAACACTGTGAGCAGGACGCACTGACTGCACTAAATGTAAATAGCAGGAACGGATCTAGCTGAACACTGTGAGCAGGACGCACTGACTGCACTAAATGTAAATAGCAGGAACGGATCTAGCTGAACACTGTGAGCAGGACGCACTGCACTAAATGTAAATAGCAGGAACGGATCTAGCTGAACACTGTGAGCAGGACGCACTGACTGCACTAAATGTAAATAGCAGGAACAGATCTAGCTGAACACTGTGAGCAGGACACACTGACTGCACTAAATGTAAATAGCAGGAACGGATCTAGCTGAACACTGTGAGCAGGACGCACTGACTGCACTAAATGTAAATAGCAGGAACAGATCTAGCTGAACACTGTGAGCAGGACGCACTGACTGCACTAAATGTAAATAGCAGGAACGGATCTAGCTGAACACTGTGAGCAGGACGCACTGACTGCACTAAATGTAAATAGCAGGAACGGATCTAGCTGAACACTGTGAGCAGGACGCACTGCACTAAATGTAAATAGCAGGAACAGATCTAGCTGAACACTGTGAGCAGGACGCACTGCACTAAATGTAAATAGCAGGAACGGATCTAGCTGAACACTGTGAGCAGGACGCACTGCACTAAATGTAAATAGCAGGAACAGATCTAGCTGAACACTGTGAGCAGGACACACTGCACTAAATGTAAATAGCAGGAACAGATCTAGCTGAACACTGTGAGCAGGACGCACTGCACTAAATGTAAATAGCAGGAACAGATCTAGCTGAACACTGTGAGCAGGACGCACTGCACTAAATGTAAATAGCAGGAACGGATCTAGCTGAACACTGTGAGCAGGACGCACTGCACTAAATGTAAATAGCAGGAACAGATCTAGCTGAACACTGTGAGTAGGACGCGCTGCACTAAATGTAAATAGCAGGAACAGATCTAGCTGAACACTGTGAGCAGGACGCACTGCACTAAATGTAAATAGCAGGAACGGATCTAGCTGAACACTGTGAGCAGGACGCACTGCACTAAATGTAAATAGCAGGAACAGATCTAGCTGAACACTGTGAGCAGGATGCACTGCACTAAATGTAAATAGCAGGAACGGATCTAGCTGAACACTGTGAGCAGGACGCACTGACTGCACTAAATGTAAATAGCAGGAACGGATCTAGCTGAACACTGTGAGCAGGACGCACTGCACTAAATGTAAATAGCAGGAACAGATCTAGCCTAATCTATCTAACTCAAATCAAATGACACTGTCTGTCTCTCTCTCTATCAGCACACCGGAACACACTACACAGGGCCGCCGTGCAGGCGGCCTTATATAGTGTGGGGCGTGTACTAAATCCCCTGAGCCATAATTGGCCAAAGCCACCCTGGCTTTGGCCAATTACAGCTCTCTCTACTGACGGCGCTGTGATTGGCCAAGCATGCGGGTCATAGTGCATGCTTGGCCAATCATCAGCCAGCAATGCACTGCGATGCCGCAGTGAATTATGGGCCGTGACGCGCCACACGAATTTGGCGCGAACGGCCCATAACGTTCGCAATTCGACGGACGGTCGAACAGCCGATGTTCGAGTCGAACATGGGTTCGACTCGAACACGAAGCTCATCCCTAAATTTCACTGTCCATTCACAGGCTAGGGCAGGTCTAGGATGATATGGGCTCAGAAAAAGTGGCTTGATAGATGTTGGCCTTCAGACCGAGGACATGTAGTGGCAGAAAAAAGTACTGCAGGGAAATCTCTGGACTGAAAGTAAATATTTTTCTTTCTCTTCTCTTTCCTCTCTCTCTTGTGTCCTCTTTTCTCTTCTCTATTTTCTCTCCTTTTTCTTTTCTCTTCTCTATTCTCTTTTTTCTCTCCTCCTCTCTTTTCTTTTTTTCTCTCCTCTCTTTTTTCTCTCCTCCTCTCTTTTCTCTCCTCTCTTTTCTCTTCTCTCTTTTCCTCTCTTTTTTCCTCTTCTCTTCTCATCCCCCCTTTTTTTCCTTCTCTTCCTCTTTCACCGTGCTCCACCCCCCCTTTTTTTGTTTGGTTTACATCTTGTTTGTCCCCACCTTTTAGTGGACTCGTCCATGTGACAATATCAACCAGGACAGGGACTTTTGGAGAGGACTACGGGCTAGCCTTCTACCCACTGAGTACGGCCCATGAAGGAGACTGGAGCCTTTGTGCCCAAATCACCAATGACTGCTTTAGAATGTGAGACTCAGAGCAGATGTTAATATAATCAGCTCAAACCAACCTGATCCTGGGGCCTCCTGTTATAATCTGTTTCCTAGGGTGTCTTTCTCCCATGGTATCATTTCCCCATTGTGTGCCTTCTAGGTGGGAATTCCCATTGTTAACTGAGTCATCTATTGTTTCTGTCTGCTCATCTCTTGGAGATGTGATTAATATTGTGTCCACTTTACCTTGTTATTGAACCTTTGTGGGTTGTTATGTGTTATGCTTATGATAATTTGTAATGTACTTTTTGTATCCATTGGGTTGTGGGCTTGTTGCTTGGCAATCTAATCACCTAGGCTTGTCTAGGTGGCTACTTGTTTAATTAGCATACTGTGTATGTTTATCTTGGCTGTTCCTTAGCTATCTTAATTATATTCCTGTTTACAATTGGCATTGTTAGGGTAATGTAATTAGGCTATACCTGATCTTGTGTGCTATATATTCTGTGTGGAGTTTGGGTGCTCAGCTGTAATATCTGGTTTCTGGTTCCAGACTGGAGGAAGCTATATCTTGATGGAGGCACCTAATCTGAGTGCTGGACTTGGACGCTCCATCACAGTCCACTCCCTGCACCCATCCTAGCCCCTGGAACTAAGGGCCCAGGCACCCTGTGTTGTCCAGTGTGCCCTTGCTTTGTGCACTGGTTGTTGAAACAGGAAGGGGCCATCCCCACACTGTTCACACAAAGTTGGGAGCATGAATTGTCCAAAATGTCTTGGTATGCCAATGCCTTAAGAGTTCCCTTCACTGGGACTAAGGAGCCAAGCCCAACCCCTGAAAAACAACCCCACACCATAATCCCCCCTCCACCAAATAATTTGGACCAGTGCATAAAGCAAAATCCATAAAGACAGGGATGAGTGAGTTTGGGGTGGAGGAACTTGACTGGCCTGCACAGAGTCCTGAACTCAACCTGATAGAACCTTTGGGAGGACTTAGAGAGGAGACTGCGAGCCAGGCCTTCTCATCCAACATCAGTGCCTGACCTCACAAATGCGCTTCTGGAAGAATGGTCAAACATTCCCATAGACACATTCCTAAACCTTGTGGGCAGCCTTCCTAGAAGAGTTAAAGCTGATATAGCTGCAAAGGGTGGGCCAACTCAATATTGAACCCTACGAACTAAAGAGCCCCGTACACACGGTACGATTGTTGGCCAACCAAGCATCTGATTTTTGTCAAAAGGGCGTGTGCCAGGATCTTGTCTTGCATACTAACGGTACACAATTGTTGTGCCACAAACACGAACGTATTGACGTACTACGAGGAAGTCACCTTAGCTTGGAAAAGGAGCGCGCCTCACAGCGCATGCTCGGAAACGCGTTGCTTAACGGCAGTACAGCCCATACCAGTGTTCTGCGTTCCAGCCCTCCATTCGACTGCCTGGCTGAGGTGCAAGCCTCGTTTTGGATCACGATCTTATCCCGGAAGTCTGCGCCGAACATACAAGCCGACAGTGGAGAGGAACAAGGCTCCCTTCCACCGGATAGAGTGCAGAGATCACCTATGGCTTCTACTGTCATCCCGTGTGCTGGACTAACATGTCATTACATGTGAGTGATTTTAATGGAATTTTGTCATTAAACTATACAATCTTACTAAGAGGCGCCTTTGCTGTTTTTCTCTCTTTACATATTGGAGTGGCTTCACCTCCCCTTCCAAGGCTGCCCTGCTAACAGACTGTATATCACTCACCAAGAGCTATATATTGCTCAAAGGACTTCTTTGATGATCTACTTTGTGGTTTATTATTTACATTGAAACCTGCGCTGCTATTTATCTTTGTACAGGTGGGAGAATCTGTCCACAGGACAACTATTAGACGTGCTCTCCACAAATCTAACCTTTATGGAATAGTGGCAAGAAGAAAGTCATTGTTGAAAGAAAGCAATAAGAAGTCCCATTTGCCGCATGTGAGAAGCCATGTGGGGGGCACAGCAAACATGTGGAAGAAGGTGCTTTAGTCAGATGAGACCAAAATCAAACTTTTTGGCCTAAAAGCAAAACACTGTGTGGCAAAAAAACAAACACTGCACACCACCCTGAACACACCATCCTCACCGTGAAACAGGGTGGTGGCGTCATCGTGTTGTGGGAATGCTTTTCTTCAGCAGGGACAGGGAAGCTGGTCAGAGTTGATGGGAAGGTGGATGGAGCCAAATACAGATCAATCTCAGAAGAAAACCTATTAGTCTGCAAAAGACTTGAGACTGGGGCGGAGGTTCACCTTCCAGCAGGACAACGATCCTAAACATACAGCCAGAGCTACAATGGAATGGTTTAGATCAAAGCATATTCATGTTTCTTTAATCGTACATCATGGGACACAGAGCCATAGTAATTACTAATAATGTGGGTTATGGTCCACCTTCAGGTGCTGGACACTGGCACACCCTAAACAGAAAGTTGCCTCCCTATATAACCCCTCCCACTACTGGGAGTATCTCAGTTTTTTCGCCAGTGTCTAAGGTGTTGGTCACTGGTGAAGATGTGCTGTGCTGAGCTGCTCTGGAGCAATCCTTGCTGGGGCTAGCTATGCAGCCGGATCCATTCAAAGTGTCTTTTAGGTCGAATTAAATGGTACCCGGGCCTCGTATCTGAAGAAACAAGGTTTTGCCTGTAACGCTTCTCTTTTTAGAGAGCTGGAACCTGGGATCCAGTACTTTTGGTATTAAGGCCATAAAGTTTTACTGGCGGGGTGCTTTTTACAGGTCCAGGATTGTGGGTTTCCCGAGGGTCCCCGGTTCCTGAAGGTTTGTTAACGGAACCCACCGTGAAGGGTGAAGATTGGGTCTGTTGGTTTTACCACCAAAAACCCTGCGGCAGGAAAGGTTAGTGGAGTTTTTCTAAGGAGTTTTTAAATTTTCTTATGAAATGTCTCCTTTAAAGTAAATGTGTCACAGAAGCAGCAGACTTTTTTTCCTCTGGCTAGCAGGCAGACCTCCGGTAAGTTTGGGGGTTTTTGCTTCCTCCAGACACCCCCACCTGAGCTGAACTCTTCCCCCTCTTCAAGAGGCTGAGTATAAGGGAGAACTAAAAATGATCGGCAATACTGTTTTCTTTCACCCTCCCTACATGGAGGCGGCTTCCAAGTCTCCTCCATGCCATCCCTCCCTCACTCACAAGCTGATCGGAGGCCCATGCTTGCGCGGGAAAACTCTTTTTTTTTTTTTTTTAAAGAAAGGGGGGGGGGGGGCGAGATGCGATGGTGGGGGCGCAGGTGTTGGTGTCCTCCAACATGGGAGTGTGTTTAAAAAAAAAAAAACTCCATTTATGTTGGCCGCAAAATTGTCGGAGAGACATAAGAGCAAAGAAAAGCATGAAAGAGGTTTTGGTGATACAGGCATTTCCTATTTGACACATTTACTATTTGCATCAGGCTGAGCATTAATAGCAGCAGCTGTGGCTGGACTATTGCTCAAGCAGTGAATGCGATTTCTTCTGTTAGTACCTCTGCTTTGTGCATTGGGCTATGGTCAGAGGGGGGGGGGGGGTTGAAATACCCCCAAAAAAAGAGCTAAAAGGGTCTCCCTCGAGCTCTGGAAAGCCTACTCACCTCTACAAATGGCATCCTACCCTGAGAGGGGGTGGCTGGTCAGAGTGAGCATCAGGGCCATGAAATGTCTGCAACTGTTTTTAACACTGCACTGTTTATTTTATGATATTTTAAAAAAAAAAAAGTTAAGCAACTTTAATCGCATCCCAGTGTGGGTCAAAATGCGACAGGTTCTCTTCCATTACCCAGGACCCTCAAACTGAGGAACTAGGTGCAGGAATAGACGAATTCCCTCAGGGGACTGTGGTGAGGCTGATGACTCCTCTTCTGAGGTGTCAAATGCGGGAGAATCAGCTGTTCCAATCTTAAGATTGATGGTGCAATTTCTTGCTGAATGATCACTCCACATTTATGTACCCTTAATTGAGTGTTTGGGTTTGCTAAAGCCTCCACAAACTGTGCATGCCTTTTCCTGTCCATTCATTACTGGAAAAGCTTTTTTGCATCTGAGAAGATCACCCATTTAAGCATTTTTCTTCCCTCCTAAAAAGTTTTCACACTTTATCTTATGGTGGAGGAAGTTCACTAAGTAGGGTATACCAGCAATTAATGCTGCTATATCCTCTGTAAATAAGTTTGACTTGTCCGGCAGACAATGCTCAAATGCTTAGGGATCCAATGGATAAAAAGGTGGAATTCCTATTGGGAAAAAAAAAGCACTATTTTTTTTTTTTTCTCTGGCAGATTCAGTGTCTCAGCCTGCGCTGACAGTAAGTGCCGGTTCACACAGGGGCGACTTGTCAGGCGACCTAGTCGCCTGACAAGTCGCCTCCCGTTCTGTACAATGGAACCGTTCTAATAGCAGCGATGCAAGTCGCTCCGACTTAGAAAAAGGTTCCTGTACTTCTTTTGGGCGACTTGCATAGACTTCTATGCAGAAGTCCTTTTGCAAGTCGCCGTGGATGTCGTTTGCAGGTCGCCTCGGTGAGGCGACTTGCAAGTCGTGCCGCCACTAGTGTGAACCGACCCTAATTGCTTAATCATTGAAAGACCAGTTTAAACATGTGTTCAAGGTTGTCCTGAGCAGGCCCAGGAGGCAGCTTTATGTTTGCAATAGTTGCTATGAGAGATTCTATCCTTCAGGCCTTGCGCCCTTCGCTAAGTGCCTTGTAAGAAGCCCCTGGCTAGTCTTCCTTTTTGTGGTGAAACAGCTATATGGGGTTTTTGATAATACATCCAAAGTAGCCCGCTTCGACTAAAGTATGGTCATCACATTCAACTACCTGGAATATCTAGGTCGGATTTTCAAGCTAGGAGAAATCTTCTTTAAAACCATGAAGAAGGCTAAAATACTTGGGTCCGATCATAGGTACACCCAGAAAAGGGTATTCTTACCCCAGGCAAAGATCAGCGCCATAAAGGAACTGATTTAGGTGGTCGAAGCAAGATGAATTTCTTCTAATCAACTTTGCATGAGGTTGTTGGGAGGGATGGTGGCTTCATTCAAGGCCATTCCTTATGCTCAGTTTCATTCGAGACTGCTGCAAAACAGTATCCTATCGGCTTGGAACAAAGGGTTCAAGCTCTATATTCCCAATGTGTCTGACTCCAAAGCCTACGGCCACATCACCCTGATAGCGCCCGATCTCGTCTGATCTTGGAGGCTAAGCAGGGTCAGGCCTGGTTAGTACCCAGATGAGAGACCACCTGGAAGTACCAGGTGCTGTAGGCTGGTTGTGCCAGAGCCTCAGTTTATCCAAAAATCTACTAGGGAAAATCCTTCAGTTACCTGGGAAGTGGTAACAACATATGCCAACCTTTTTTGTTTAGGTTGGGGAATAGTCCTGGAAGAGGCAACTGTCCAAGAGAAGTGGTCCAGATCAGAAATGGCCTTGTCCATTAACATTTTAGAAAATTCAGGCAGAGCTCTTGGTCCTGAGGGCCTGAACGTTCAGTTTACAGTATTGTCCTGCCAGGATTCAATCCGACAATGCCACAGCAATGGCCTATATTAATCACTAAGGGGGCACAAGAAGTTGTGCAGCCCAGAGAAAGGTGAATCATATCCTAACTTGGGCAGAAAACAATGTACTTTGTCTATCAGTAGTCTACTCTAGGAATAGAAAATTGGCAGGCGGACTACTTAAGTCGCCAGCAGTTGTTCCCGGGAGAATGGTTCCTTCACCCAGATATCTTCCTGCCAATGTCAAAAATGGGGGATCCCAGACATAGATCTGTTTGCGTCCAGGTACAACAAAGAAATTGACAACTTTGTGTCAAGAACAACGGATCCGCTAGCATGCGGAACAGATGCCTTGCTATTCCCGTGGAATTGGTTCTCACTGATTTATGCATTCCCTCCTATTCTGCCTGCGTCCACAACTTCTTTGTAGGATCAAGCAGGAAGGGAAGTCGTTGATTCTTCCGGGGCCCAGGAAATCTTGGTATGCAGAGATTGTAAAGATGGCAGTAGGGGACCCATGGACCCTACCATCACACCCAGACCTTCTCTCGCAAGGTCCGGTGTTCCATCCTACTTTACAAACGCTAAATTTAATGGTCTGGCTATGGAGACCCACACTCTGAAGAAGCATGGACTGTCAGGTCCAGTAGTATCTACCTTGGTTAATGCAAGGGAGCCGGCCTCCATAATTATATATTATGGAGTCTGGAAAACATATGTCTCCTGGTGTGTTCTGCAGATGGGGTGAGAAATAAGGCTGGCCTTTAGTGCTTTCTAAGGACAGGTCTCGGCCTTATCGGTATTATTTCAACGACCACTTACTTCACATTCTTTGGTTCGTAATTGTATTCAGGGGGTAACACGGCTTAATCTCCGGTTAGGTAACCCCTGAACCCTTTGGACTTGAATTTAATTTTGTCGGCATTACAAAACAGCCTTTTTTTGAGCCGATACGACATGGTCCTTTTTTTGACAAAGAAACTATTTTTTTCTGGTAACCATATCTGCTGCAAGAAGGATATCAGAATTGGATGCTCTTTCTTGCAAAGAGCCATATTTTTATTATTCAAGGATAAGGTAGTATTGTGCCCTCATCCTAACTTTTTACCGAAGGTAATTATCAGGTTTTTATCTAAACCAGGATATTGTTCTACCTTCATTTTTCCAGAACCCTGTTCTATGGAAGAAATATCACTACATTGTCTTGATGTGGTGAAAGCAGTCAAAGTCTACTTAAGGCGACTGCTCAGATTCGGAAAACGGATGTTTTGTTTGTGTTGCCTGAAGGTCCTTAAAGAGGACAGGCAGCATCAAAATCTACTATTTCTAAATGGATTTGACAAGTAATCGTTCAAGCTTATGGTTTAAAGAGGTAGTTCTACCCTCTCAAATCAAAGTGCACTCCTCTAGGGCTGTTAGTGCTTTGTGGGCAGTGCATCACCAAGCCTCTATGGCTCAATTCTGCAAGGCGGCAACTTGGTCTTCAATCCATACATTTACCAGGTTCTATCTGGTGGATGTAAAAAGACATGAGGATGTTGCCTTTGGGCGCAGTGTACTGCAGGCAGCAGTATAAATCCTCTGATCTCATGGTGCCCTACTTTGGTTGTGTCTCCCACCCCTCAGTTGGCATTGCTCTGGGAAATCCCACATAGTAATTACTATGGCTCTGTGTCCTTTGATTTAAAAAAAATAGAATTTTTATAATAGCTTAACTGTAAAATCCTTTTCTTTTGAAGTACATCACGGGACACAGAGGTCCCTCCCCTCTTTCTGTTATACACGTGTATTGCTTTGCTAAAAAACTGAGATACTCCCAGTAGTGGGAGGGGTTATATAGGGAGGCAACTTCCTGTTTAGGGTGTGCCAGTGTCCAGCACCTGAAGGTGGACTATAACCCACATAGTAATTACTATGGCTCTGTGTCCCGTGATGTACTTCAAAAGAAAAGGATTTTACAGGTAAGCTGTTATAAAAAAGCCTATTCTTAGAATGGCCCAGTCATAGTCCAGACCTAAATCCAATTGAAAATCTGTGGCAAGACTTGCAACTTGCTGTTCACAGACGCTCTCCTTCCAATCTGACAGAGCTTTAGCTATTTTGCAAAGAAGAATGTGCAAAAATGTCCCTCTCTAGATGTGCAAAGCTGGTAGAGACATCCCCAAAAAGACTTGCAGCTGTAGTTGCAGTGAAAGTTGGTTGTACAAAGTATTGACTCCACACTTTTCACATATTTATTTGTGAAAAGAATTGAAAACCATTTATCATTTTCCTTCCACTTCACAATTATGTGCCACGTTGTGTTGGTCTATCACATAAAATCCCAGTAAAATACATTTACGATTTTTGGTTGTAACAAAATGTGGAACATTTCAAGGGGTATAAATACTTTTTTTAAGCCACTATACTCACACTTTAAGCCTCTTATATTCCTTGTTGCTATGGATAGATGATCATCGTTTCTATTTCTATTGTGTAATTACCGTAAATAAAGTCTGGAATGGCAGTTTATAAGAGAGAATTTATTTTTCTTCATTACATTTTCCAGCTGCAGTAGACTGGCAGTTAATAGAAGGGGTAAACACAGATGACCACAAGTGCAGTTCTGTAGAATGTGTTTGTTCCTCCCTGGCAAATATAACTAATAACCTTTACCTCTGTATGTTTTCATCACTCATAAGTGAAACAAAGCTCAGAAATACACAAGAATGCCAATAGCTAAGCGACCTTTCACACTGTCCATCTGGGGCCTATGATGTCCCCTCCCCCTTCAACAGTCACATCATTAACTTATATGTTGTCTGACATTTCTACATCCCCATAGCCCCAGGTCGTTAATGCGTGTATTTAAATTGGATATTACTTTCAGAGCTTTGAAGTCATGAAGTCATTATCTTTTGCTTAGTCTCTGAGAATCCTAATTACTGGTCTAACTGGCTGGTCGTTTCTATGATCTGACTTCTGAGAGGACGTGCGGAGAATGCCAGCCCTGACCTTTTTGGCTTTGTGTATGTGGAACAGCTAGGACTTATTTACCTGTAAGCAGGAGGAGGATCTGTCAGTTACAGAAATACTGGCCTGTATTTGTCGATCGATCGGAAGGAAAATGCTCTTATTGTACATGGTAACTATGTTTCCTTTTCTCGTCAAATTTGTTTATTATTTTTTAAATATAACAAAGATTTACAAATTAAGTACATGCAAGGATGGTGGTACTATATTCAAATAGTAATAAAGCTAAACATATCGATTTATGAACAGGTTGAATACATAACAATGTAAAAATGTAACGAGTAGAGCAACAAATAAACCAATAAAGTATTGCATCAAAAGCATTAGAAAATTCTATCAGAAGGAAAAAATAAGCTATTGACTATTGGTTCATTTTGCAATTACAGTAATAAGGAGATCACTCTAATAGGTGTATATTAAAAACAGAAGAGATAATGTGTATACAAGTACGGCACAATATTAAAAGAAAGGTAGAAAACAAAAAATAGGAATAGATAGAGAAAAGAGGAGGGAAGGGAATAGGGGGGGGGGGGGGGGTTACGATCCCAAATGAATAGAAATTATAGTCAAGGCAAATAGAGTAGAATTAATTACCAAGGCAATAATAGTGTGCCATCAAAGTCTGGAGGTAAACCATGCTTAACCCAAGGAAGCCAGAGTTTCTCAAATTGACCAATTTGATCTCTTTTGATTGCTTCAATTTTAGCATGAGTAAGAGCTTAATTGGTTCTATGTATGGTTTCAGCTAGAATTAAATATTTAGTTTTCCATGCATTAGCAATGGTTTGTTTTGCGGCTGTTAGGAGCTGTAAAAGAAGGCGACATTGATTCTGTGTGATCCCTATGTTTCCTTTTCATTATGTAACTATGGACAGCAGTAATAAAGAAAAGAGCCAGATTCAGAACCATGGAAAAGCAGTCAGATTTAGTACCATAGACAATGGCAGTAGACAGGGATAAGGTTCAGCACCATGGTCAATGGGAATAGAGAAGCATCCGATTTGGTACCATGGATGATGGCAACAGAGAGAAGTCAGATTTAGTATCACCAGCAATAGAGAGAGGATGCAGGTTCAGCACCATGGACAGCAGCAAGACATAGAGACACCAGGTTCAGTACCATAGACCTGCCTTTTTCAACCAGGGTGCCTCGAGGTTTCTTCAGGAGCGCCTTGGCAAAATGCCTAAAAATTGCCCAAAAATTGTATACAAGGTGGCAGGTGGATGAAGACTGCCTTTTAGTTACACAAGCCACAGGTTTTCATTGTGCACCATTTCTAGCTGCCGACCTCCTAACGACCAATGACTTTATCAGTTGATGAGAAGGATGTCATTCGCTTGCATAGCATCGTAGTTTGACCATCTCCTGCCTCTCTCCCTCAGTTTTGGGGTCACATTAGCTGAGTGATGGAGAAAAACTGATTAAGAAGAGAAACATGCAATTTCAGCACTATGGACAACTGCAAGAGACAGGAGTTAGGTCTCAGCACCATGGACAGCAGTGATAGAGAGTTGTATTCAGCACTTTAGCAGCAATTTATCCTCCTTAGTGAAAGGAAAGGGAGCACCTTTGGAGATACTTTTTGGCTGACAGTGGCAGACTCTTTAAACCACTTAAGGACCAGGCATTTTTCTGACACTTGTTGTTTACAACTAAAATCCTGTATTTTTTTTTTTTATAGAAAAGTACTTAGAAATGTAAAAACAACTGTTCCATCCATATGTTCCTCAAAGCAAACATATATATTTAACCTTAATGCATAATTCCGGTTTCAGAGTGGCTGCGTTCGCATTTTTGCATGTATAAGTGATTTCTTTTTCCCTCTCTGTACATGTTAATTTTTGTTTGAAAACTCCAATAAAAACCTGTTAAAAAAAAAAAAAGAAAAGTATTTAGAACCCCTAAACATTATATAAATATTTTTTAGCAGAGACCCTAGAGAATAAAATGGCAGCTGTTTTTATTTTTTTTTTTTATGTCACAGGTTTTTTGCGCAGTGGTTTTTCAAACGTAATTTATTTTGGAAAAAATATATTTTAATTAAAAAAATTATAAAAAAACATAATGTATACCCCAATTTTGTTTGTATAATATGAAAGATGATGTTTCGCCAAGTAAATAGATATCTAACTTGTCATGCTTTAAAATTGTGCGCGCTTGTGGAATGGCGCCAAACCCGGTACTTAAAAATCTCCATAGGCGACGCTTTAAAAATGTCTACAGGTTACCAGTGTGGTCGACACCTTCCCGGGGGACACAATGAACCTGCTGCTATTGACGCCTGTTTGAATTCACCGTTGGAGTTCATAAAGCCACACTTTTTTGAGATAAATATAAGAGAGACCGATGATTTCATTCTTAAAGGGACATATATATGTCCATGAGGATTAACATTTAGGTCCCTGATATTGTGGACTAAACTAGATTTTTTATCTTTTCCTCCTCCCCCCAATGATACTGGTCTCCACGGTTTACCCCAGGTGAAGTGTATGAGTTGACATTTATGTCCATACCTCTGTGCTACCAGCCCAATACACAGTTGCTAGCATTGATAGAATCTACCTCCCTATCTACACGGTGATTCTCTGGTGATCATCTGGGAGATCTCCATGTGGGGATACTCTTATGCCGACAAGATAGTGAGACCTGTTCCTTTCAACTACCCCCAAGTGTGTCCTGATGAAGCAAAATAGCGAAACACGTTGACGCACAGGGGCTCTGCTGTCTATTTGGTGTCAACAGCCTGTTCACATCATATATTTACAACCATCATGTGTTTACTGTATGGTTTTTTTTTTAATTCTTTTTCTACTTGACTTGTCTGATATGATTAATTGTTAATAAAGTACTAATTTTACTATACTCTCATCCATCTTGCCTTTAAAGTCCGATTTAGAGCCTTTATTGGCTCTCCACTTTTCTTCTCTAAGTTACCAGTGTAAAGTTACAGAAAAAGTTTAGTGCAAAAATTTTTGCTCTCACTCAGATTTTCACGGCAAAACCCCACATGTGTGGTGCAAACACTGTTTAGATATGTAGTGCACAGCCCAGTGCATAATTCTTTTGTTTTTGTGATTTTTTTTGATTTAGTTTACTTTATGCTTACATTATTTTCACGCACTTATATATCACCTATTCAAAAAACCTGTTCATTCATATAGATTTGCACCTGAGAGTGTGTACAGATGCACTGGGCTGTGCACTACCTGTTTATTTTCTATCTTTTATTTTAAATTAATAAATTGCGTCACTACAGGGTAGCGCCATATCCCCAATTTTCCTTTTATATATTTAAATAGGTCCCATTGGGAACTAATTAGGGGGAGGCTGCAACCCTTTAATCTCCTAAGCGCAGACCTCTAATATACCGTTTAGATATGTGGTCATTACTTTTTAAAATATTTAAACTATCTCTTTACAAATTTTTTTTAATCACTTTTATAGCTATCGCAAAGAATGTAAACGTCCCTTGTGATAACAATACAGCATGACAGGTCCTCTTTATAGAGAGATCTGTAGTCTACAAGACCCCAAATCTCTATCTGCTACCCTTAAAAGCAAAAGAAAAATGTTTATCTTTTGCTTTTTTTTTTTTTTTAAAAAAAAGGCCTTGTTTACATTGTCCAGGAAACAGAAATGCATTGAAAATGTACACATCCTCAACCCAGGACTTCAACTAGGCATATACTTGGCAAAACTCTGAGGTGGGTTTAGGATACTGTCTGTAGAAAAGATATGTAGCTTATGGAAAAACTTTTTCTAATCCTGTTGGATAGGGGCTGCTGACCATGTCTAGCGCTCCTCCAATTTTAACACAATGGGATTGCTTTTTACTAAAAAATATTTTGTGATAATAAAGTAAAATAATTTTTTATACAATCACAGTAGTAACAGAGCAGAGAGTATTAGCCCATGAACATCAGTACGATAAAAGATATTGCAAGCTGATGGACAACAGTACCAGAGCAGAGTGTGTTAGGTGGACAGCAGTACCAGAGAATAGCGTGTTACAGTGCATTGAAAAAGTATTCACACCCCTTGAAATTGTATACATTTTGTCATGGTACAACCAAAAATGTAAATGTATTTTATTGGGATTTAATATGATAGACCAACACAAAGCGGCACATAATTGTGAAGTGGAAGGAAAATGATAAATGGTTTTCAAAATTTGTTACAAATAAATATGTGAAAAGTGTGGCATGCATTTGTATTCAGCCCCCTTTACTCTGATACCGCCTAACTAAAATCTTGTGGAACTAATTTAGTAAATAGAGTCCACCTGTGTGTAATTTAATCTCAGTATAAATACAGCTGTTCTGTGAAGCCCTCAGAGGTTTGTTAGAGAACCTTAGTCAACAAACAGCATCATGAAGGCCAAGGAACACACCAGACAGGTCAGGGATAAAGTTGTGGAGAAGTTTAAAGCGGGTTAGGGTAGAAAAAAATATCCCAAACTTTGAACATCTCACGGAGCTCTGTTCAATTCATCATCCGAAAATGGAAAGAGTATGGAACAACTGCAAACCTACTAAGACATGGCCATCCACCTAAACTGACAGGCCAAGCAAAGGGAGCATTAATCAGAGAAGCAGCCAAGAGGTCCATGGTAACTCTGGAGGAGCTGCAGAGATCCACAGTTCAGGTGGGAGAATCTGTCCACAGGACAACTATTAACCAATCTGGCCTTTATGGAAGAGTGGCAAGAAGAAAGCCATTGTTGAAAGAAAGCCATAATAAGTCCCATTTTCAGTTTGCGAGAAGCCATGTGGTGGACACAGCAAACCTGGAAGAAGATCCTCTGTTTAGATGAGACCAAAATTGAACTTTCCGGCCTAAAAGCAAAAGCTATGTGTGGCAGAAAACTTACACCACAAATCACCCTGAACACACCATCCCCACTGTGAAACATGGTGGTGGCAGCATCATGTTGTGGGGATGCTTTTCTTCAGCAGGGACAGGGAAGCTGGTCAGAGTTGATGGGAAGATGGATGGAGCCAAATACTGGGCAATCTTAGAAGAAAACCTGTTAGAGTCTGCAAAAGACTTGAGACTGGGGCAGAGGTTCATCTTCCAGTAGGACAACGACCCTAAACATACAGCCAGAGCTACAATGGAATGGTTTAGATCAAAGCATATTCAAGTGTTAGAATGGCCCAGTCAAAGTCCAGACCTAAATCCCTTTAGAGAATCTGTGGCAAGACTTGAAATTTGCTGTTCAGAAACTCTCCATCCAATCTGACAGAGCTTGTACTATTCTGCAAAGAAGAATGGGCAAAAATGTCCCTCTCTAGATGTTCAAAGTTGGTAGAGACATCCCCAAAAAGACTTGCAGCTGTAATTGCAGTGAAAGGAGGTTCTACAAAAGTATTGAGTCAGGGGGGCTGAATACAAATGTATCCCACACTTTTCACATATTTATTTGTAATAAAAGTTAAAAACCGTTTATCATTTTCCTTCCACTTCACAATTATGTGCCACTTTGTGTTGGTCTATCACATAAAATCCAATAAAATACATTTATGTTTTTGGTTGTAACATGACAAAATGTGGAAAATTGCAAGGGTATGAATATTTTTTTTAAGGCACTGTATATGGATAGAAGTACCAGAGTATAGTGTGTTTATATGGACAGAAGTACCAAAGTATTATGTATTATATGGACAGAAGTACCAGAGTATAGTGTATTATATGGATAGAAGTACCAGAGTATTATGTATTATATGGACAGAAGTATCAGAGTATAGTGTGTTATATGGACAGAAGTATCAGAGTATAGTGTGTTATATGGACAGAAGTATCAGAGTATAGTGTGTTATATGGACAGAAGTACCAGAGTATAGTGTGTTATATGGACAGAAGTACCAGAGTATAGTGTGTTAGCCTATGGACAGCTGTAACAGAAGAGATAGTGTTAAGCCTCATACACACGGTACAATTGTTGGCCAACCGAGCGTCTGATTTTTGTCAAAAGTGCGTGTGCCAGGATCTTGTCTTGCATACTAACGGCACACAATTGTCGTGCAACAAACACAAACGTAGTGACGTACTACAAGGAATTTCAGCTCTTGAGCACCACCCTCTGGGCCCCTTCTGCTAATTTCGTGTTGGTGGGCATTGATTCCGAGCATGCGTGTTTATACTTTCGACATTTGTGTGACGGATTTGTGTACTGACCATAGGAAAATCTGACATCAAACCGTTGTCCGCCGAAAATTTACTAGCCTGTCATCCAACAATTTTTAGCCAAAAGTTGGACAACAATTGTTAAAAGGAGCGTACTAACGGTAATGCCGCGTACACACGGTCGGACTTTTCAGCTACAAAAGTCCGACAGACTTTCGACGGACTTCTGGCGGACTTTTGGCAGACTTATTAACGAACGGACTTGCCTACATACGATCACACAAAAGTCCGACGGATTCGTACGTGATGACGTACACCGGACTAAAATAAGGAAGTTGATAGCCAGTAGCCAATAGCTGCCCTAGCGTGGGTTTTTGTCTATCGGACTAGCATACAGACGAGCGGATTTCTGGGTCCGTTACGACGTAAATATTTGAAGCATGTTTCAAATCTAAAGTCTGTCAGATTTGCTGCTGGAAAAGTCCGCTGAAAGTCCGGGGAAGCCCACACACGATCGGATTGTCAGCCGTATTTTGTCCGTCGGCGTCCGTCGGACTTTTGTAGACGAAAAGTCCGACCGTGTGTACGTGGCATAAGATTTTAGGACAACAGTCTGTCAACAGACAATCCCCTGCCAACAATCGTACCGTGTGTGCGAGGCTTTAGTTGATGGACGCTATTACCAGAGCAGAGTGTTATCCCAACGCACAACAGTAACAGAGAAGAGAGCATTAATTAGCTCATTGACAGCAGTAACAGAATAGACAGTGTAAATGCATTCATCACTATGGTTAGGGAAAAATAGGCATTTTCTGCACGCCAAACAATACTATATTACACAGAAGTAGTTTTTAGCCTATAAAAAGTGGTAACTGAGTTAATTAAGTGCCATGGACAAAAATAATAACACGAGGCAAAATCAGCACCACGGACAGCTGTAATAAGACAAAAAGCAAATTCATCAGTAAGTGTTCCCAGATAAGATGTGTTCCCCATCTCCAGCCATCACTTGTGTAATTAATAAGATGCTCTTAAGACTTCCTAAGTAGAGTGAATTATTCATGGACTGAGAGAAGTAAGGCTCTACTTATAAAGAATTAATTCCAATCCAAAACTCAGCACGTTTGTTCTAGGAGGTGAAGAGAAGGAAAATGAGTAATAAATTTCCTACCACCGTAAAAAGCACCTTCCATGACCATATGACCAGATCTCACCAGTGACAGATGAGGCAGAACCAAAGGTTTTCAGATAGTTCTGTGCCTGTCTGCAGTGTGTGAAATGGACCTTGTCCTATCAGCTCTGCCACAGACCGCAGATCTCCTCATTAGAGAAGGGATGATAATTACAGCACATTGATGCTCGATCATCCCTAACCTGTCCAATTAATGTGCATTGTGACGTTACTGCTGCGGGACATTTAATCTTCCCTTCATGCATAAAATGCCATCATTTACACCAGTTCAAAGAAAAGGGAACACTATATAATGAGAACAAACCGGGGCTAAACGAAACACTTTAACTCAGCTTTCTATACAAGAGATAGCAATAAGGGCATTTGCAGGAAGCTATTCATAATTAAAAGGTCACATTTTTCCTTTAAAACAAAAATTGTGACCTTTTCCTTACATTTTAAATACACCACCAATGCTACTCAGTGGGGGGGGGGGGGGGGGCAATTCCATCAAAGACAAAGGTGTAATGTATTTCATGTGACTCAGCCATGTGATAGCGCTGGTCCAATCAGAATGTTGCACAAGGAGTCCATAGCCCTGTATAAATTCTACTCTGAAAGCTGAAGTAAGTGGTGGGGGTGTAAAAGGATAAATAACTCCATGCTGCTGAAGGGGGAGTTAAGAGTGGATATGTTGCTTTGCATAGCATAGGTTTAAAGCAATTTTTTAATGTGACATACTATTTTTTGTTACATGTATATTGCATGTTTTGTATTAAATATAGAGATTTGTTAATTAACCACCAGGGGGAGCTCTCAGTGGTTCACTGCAATTATTTGTTACCTTTCTATGTAGCTGTTGAGATAAGATGTCAGCCATTCAGGTAGTACATTGTCCTCAGTAGAATGGCCAACTCAAAAACGTATGCCCGCCATAGATGGGTTGAATCTTGGCCGGTTCTGCAGGGACCGTCGAGATTTAATTAATCTATGGGTAGGCTGATTGTACCCAAGTTGATCCAATGATCAACTTGGATGCAACCAGCTTGTCAAACTTTTTACATGTGATAACCATCGGTGGCTATAGCCGATATCGGTAATCGTGTTCTTCCGGCCGGGAAAGCTCCCCGCCCCCCCGGCAAAACACAATAGCTCCAATGGGAGGGAATCAAGCAATTTTCTTTCCTTCCACCATGGCAGAAGGAAAGAAAATCAAACCATCTATGGCTTGCCTTAGGTCATCCATAGACAGATCGAAATTTATCTGGTTCAGCAGTAACCGCATGAATTTCTATCGGTCAATGGGCAGTCTGGTTGTACTGGGGTCAATCCATCGATTAACTGCAGTGCAATCAGCCTGTTGTTTTGTTTTCCGTTTGATCACTGTCGGTGGCTATAGCTGCCTAGGAAACCCCCCCATTATTAGATTACAATACCGTGGTGGGAGGGGTTTTCCCATCAACGCTTGCTGTGTTGATGGCGAATTAAGCAATTTTCTTTCTTTCCACCCGTGGTTGAAGGAAAGAAATTTGAATAATGTATGGCTTGCTTTAAAGGTACTTGAAGAAGAATTCCAGGTGTGGATATTTTCTACATAGTTACATACTTTGCTGCTGCCCCTGGAAGATGGAAACCACTGAAGTCCACACCGCTACTTCAGTGATCTCCAATTGCTTTTTGGTCCTTTGCTGAGCTGCCCTGATGCTTGTGAACAACACGGACACCCTTCAGGGAATGCTGAGCATTTTCTGAATAAAAGAGGTGGAGAGACAGGATGATGACATCACGCGCTCCACCTCATCTAAATCATAGAACGCAACATATTAATTCCGAATATGCACAGCATTCCCTAAATGCAGCAGGCCAGCCTTTCAGTTTGGGACCTGGAAACTAGAGGAGATCACTGGAGTAGCAGTGTCTGATGTAGCACCCTGATTTTTAGGCAGAGTTGCTCTTAAATTTATTTGCCAAGTGATAGCTGCCTTGGCCAATTGCTAGGAGGTCAGCTGACTTCACCCTAATTGTGGAATTTCTGCACTTCTCTCTTCTGTCGCTAGGTGGCTGGGTATCTGGTGGCATTAGATCAAGACAAGAGCATTACAAGGACATATTAGGAGTATATGGGGTATCTCAGCCAATGGGCAGGGATTTTCTTGAGTCCTTTGGCCTGCTGGGAGAGCCTATTTATTTGGGTGGAGTCAGGTGATCGGGGTTCTGTGCCAGTAACAAACAAATGGCCCCTGCCCCCACCTATAACTGGCCTTCACAGCAAGGAGCACATGGAAGGGCTATCACATGAAAGACAAAAACAGTCTTGTCTTTCATGTGATAGCCCTTCCATGTGCTCCTTGCTGTGAAGGCCAGTTATAGGTGGGGGCAGGGGCCATTTGTTTGTTCCTGGTGTAAATATGGTCCGGGGACACACTGTACACCTTCGCTGCCATTGTGCTCTTGCTGGGTGTCCAATGTGCTCCTGTTCCTTTAAGGGGGATTGGGCTGCCTCCAGGCCCACCTGTCCCTCATCTATCCATTTAATGCATTTGCTTCCATTGTGGAGACGCTTATAAATTCAGTAGCATTAGGACTGCAAGCATGCACAGGGTGCCGTAAAGAGGCCCTGCAGCTTATGCATGCTAACTAAACCCCTGTTTTTAACACAGACTGTTGGACAGGTTAATTTGGTCAGTTGGCAGACTGGTTGGTGAGTTGAGCTATGGAATTGTTCTGTTTTTGTCTTTCTGTGCCACCTGGACGGCTGTCTGGGTGGACGTGTGTGGTATTGCCCTGGGCTGCTAAGCCGGAGACCCGAGGCCTATCCCGGGGGGCATCTGGCTGCTAGACTGTCTGAGGATAGATATATGGGGTAAATCCGCGCAGTGGTTAGATGCTACTGGGATATAGGGCTGCTGCCTCTACGGATACAATACCACCTAGGTGGAGTGTATTATAAATTGGTGAAAAGCAGGAGTAGTTATGGCCTTGTGGAGTTAGAAGGATTTTTTTCCCATAATGAACAATTCCTCTCCATATTACATGGTATACATAATTCCTATAAACTTAGAATTTTACTTCTAAATGGTAAATTTCAAACCATAAACGAGAAAACCTATATGTACCAAAAATTTATGACGTGAATATTTTGGGTCTGAAATCTGTGACTGGTACTAGGTTGTTAATAGTCTCATTATAATGAAGGTGAAGTTGCAAATTAAAGTGCCTCAATTATTTCAACAAAGTGCATTAGTGCAAAAACAGTGCTATAAATGCCATAAAGTGACTGGTGCTAGATCATACAAAAAATCATACAAAATATCAAACATAAAAAGTGACTGATGTGTTTTTAACCAGTATTATTGGATAGGAAAAATTCCATTAGTTGTGGGAAAAAAGTTCTCTTTGAAGTGTTTTAGGATGTTCAATCTCTAGGAAACGAATTTCTGTAGGAAAACTTCTTATCCAGGTGCTGGCTCTTTATTAGTGCCTTATCTGCATGCTCTGATACTGCTTGCACTCACCGGATTTTCTTCCCCCTGCAGGGGTGCAGGCAGTCACAGTATCTGCCACTGTGTAGCAATCATAGTTGTCTCCGGACTTTACTTTACATGCTGTTTTGATGTGTTACATATGAAAGAAAAAAGGGATGCCCATAGCGTAAAACCGTATAGGAACCTTTATTAAAGCTTAATAAAATGTTGTACTCACATTTTCAATGATAAAAACGAGCATGAGAAAGATATCAAAGACAACTTTGCTAGAGTTGCTGCAAGATGTCAGTGAACCCGTCCTACGCGCGTTTCGTCATCAGACTTCTACTGGGGCGTCGCTATTTTGGGACCATTGACATTTATACAACGATAAATAGCCATTAATTACTGTATACATGTCACTGGCAGGGAAGGGGTTAACACTAGGGGCAATCAAGGGGTTAAATGTGTCCCCTAGGGTGTGATTCTAACTGTGGGGGTATGGGACTGCCTGGGGGAGGAGACCGATTGTTGTTTCTAAGCAGTAGGAACAACAGATCGCTCTCCTCACCCCTGACAGAACGGAGATCTGCCTGTTTTCTTTGACAGATCTCCATTCTCTCCTTCTCAGGAGCAATCGTGGGTAGCCTCAGGCCATCGCGGCCGCCGGCCACGCGCCCGGGCTCCTACGCTGCACGCCCTATTCTCCTTAAAGCGCCCGCCATATAGCTACGGCAATTCGTGCAGGTGTGCCATTCTGCCACGTCAATCGACAGCGGCGGTCGGCAAGCGGTTAAAACATTTCCAGGATCTTTTTGAAGTGTGCTTTGGGTCATTGTCCTGCTGTAAGACCCATTACCTCTGACGGAGACCCAACTTTCTGACACTGGGCCCTACATTGCATCCCATAAAGAAGGCTAAGGCATCCAGTGCCTGAAGACGCAAAGCCACCCGAAAACATCAGTGAACCTCCACCATGTTTGACTGTAGGGACTGTATTCTTTTCTTTAAAAGCCTCATTTCTTTTTTCTGAAAACAGTAGAGTGATGGGCTTTACCGAAGAGCTGTAAATTTAGTTCCATCTGTCCACAGCATATTTTCCCAAAAGGATTTTGGATTCCTCAGTAAAGTTTGACAAAGTCTTTGATACATTTTTCTCTTTCGTCCACGTCCAGGGTGATTAGCTACAGTGCCATGGGCTCTAAACGTCTTGATAATGTGGCGCACTGGAGATGGACTTGTAACCTTGAGTCTGTCCATGCTTTTCCACAATTTTTGTTCTCAAATTCCTCAGACAATTCTTTGCTGCTCTTTCTCTTCTCCAATGCTCCATGTGGCACACAGAGACACACAACAGAAAAGTTGAGTCAATTTCTCACCATTTGGTTGCCAGTGTGATTTCTATATTGTCAGCACCTGTTAACTGCTTAAGGTCTGCCCTATAGCAGTTTTACTGCTACAGGGCGGCACCTCTGCGCCGGATCACGTGTATATATACATGATCCAGCTCTTTTGGGTAGCCGGCGGCTCGCTCCCACTGTAATTATACACAGTTAGATCTGAGTGGCAGGTCCCATGCACTCGATGTTCGCTGGCATCTGCCGATCCTTCGGTAGAGAGGCAGAATGATAGTCTGCCTATGTAAACAAGGCAGATTGCAGTTCTGTCAGTAGGGAAGGTGTGGATCCTGTGTTCCTGCAAAGCAGGGATAAGGATCCATGTCTTCCCCTAGTAAAAGCACCTCCCATAGTACTCAGAAACACTACCTAGGCACACAGTTAACCCTTTCATTGTCCCTGATGTTAACCACTTCCCTGCCAGTGTCATTAGCACGGTGACAGTGCATATTTTTAACACTGATCAATGTATTAGTGTCACTGGTCCCCTAAAAGTGTCAAAAGTGTCAGTGTCAGATTGTCCGCTACTATATCGCAGTCCAGCTATAAGTCGCTGATCAGCGCCACTAATAAAAAAAAAACATAAAGTAAAAAATCCCATAGCTTGTAGATGCTATAACTTTTGCGCAAACCAATCAATATACGCTTGTTAGGATTTTTTTACCAAAAATATGTAGCAGAATTGGCCTAAATTGATGAAGAAATCTGACATTTTTTCCCCCAATTTTCTTATTGGACATGTTTTATTGCAGAAAGTAAAAAAAAAATTTTTTTCAGAATTGTCGGTCTTTTTTTGTTTATAGCACAAAAAATAAAAAAACACAGAGGGGACCAAATACCACCAAAAGAAAGCTCTAATTGTGGAAAAGAAAGGACATACAATTTATTTGGGTACAGCGTTGTACGATTGTACGTGCAATTGTCAATTAAAGTAACGCAGTGCCGTATCGCAAAAAAATGGCCTGGTCATGAAGGAGGGGGTAAACCTTCCGGAGCTGAAGTGATTAAAATACCCTTTAAAACAGAACTATGGTTGAATATAAAGGAAGCAAATGAATGCAGCTCTGTTATTCATTAATAAGGCATGAAACTTATTTTTAAAATGCAAGCAATTACAAGAGCATCACAAACTTGGAAAGCAATTATTTCTTACAATTTTGAGAAGGTGACAATAATTTTACAAAGTCCATTTTTTGGAGTTTTGTGTGGAACGTTTCAGATTTGGCTTTTTTCTTCTCCACTTTTTTGTATCATACCAATACAAACAGAAGAAATAAACATGAGAATGCCTAAACATTTGTAATTGCAACAATTTTCTGGGCGAAGTGGTGCATTATCTGACTGAAATGCAGGGGGCAGTGGCGGCCCGTGCACTATAGGCGCACGGGTGCCGCCCCCCCCCATCCATGCGCCAGGCCACTTTCAGGATGCCAGACACATGGATTCCTATGGCGGGGCGGGAGGGGTTCTACTTTTTGAAGCAGAGGCTCTAATGGGCTTCAAAATAGGGTGGGCTTGGGGTGCTGGGGGAGTGCGCCCTGATCCTACCCAATTGTGTGACAATGGCGAATTAATTTTTGCTATTTTCACACTAACCTTCCTCCCCGCCAATCAGGAGGCAGGGCATCAGACCTGTTTCCTGATTGGCCAAAGCGCCGGGCCACCCAATTGGATGCCTGGCACTTAGGAAGAGGAGCGGAGGACTCTGAGACACACGCTGGAGCGGAGGTAGCGGTAAGTGTCAGAGCCACGGTGGGGGGGGGGGGGGTTGGGTGTTGGGGTGCTGCCAGAGCTGCGAGCCCCATGAGTGGGGGCGGGTGGTGGGCACAGTGGCTGCGTTTGATGGGCACAATGGCTGCATATGATGGGCACAATGGCTGCATATAATGGGCACAATGGCTGCATATGATGGGCACAAGTGGCTGCATATGATGGGCACAGTGGCTGCATATGATGGGCACACATGGCTGCATATGATGGGCACAATGGCTGCATATGATGGGCACACGTGGCTGCATATGATGGGCACATGTGGGTGCATATGATGGACACAATGGCTTCATATGATGGGCACATGTGGCTGCATATGATGGGCACATGTGGCTGCATATGATGGGCACATGTGGCTGCATATGATGGACACAATGGCTGCATATGATGGACACAATGGCTGCATATGATGGACACAATGGCTGCATATGATGGGCACACATGGCTGCATATGATGGGCACATGTGGCTGCATATGATGGACACAATGGCTGCATATGATAGGCACACGTGGCTGCATATGATGGGCACAATGGCTGCATATGATGGGCACACGTGGCTGCATATGATGGGCACATGTGGGTGCATATGATGGACACAATGGCTTCATATGATGGGCACATGTGGCTGCATATGATGGGCACATGTGGCTGCATATGATGGGCACATGTGGCTGCATATGATGGACACAATGGCTGCATATGATGGGCACACGTGGCTGCATATGATGGACACAATGGCTGCATATGATGGGCACACATGGCTGCATATGATGGGCACATGTGGCTGCATATGATGGACACAATGGCTGCATATGATGGGCACACGTGGCTGCATATGATGGGCACAATGGCTGCATATGATGGGCACATGTGGCTGCATATGATGGACACAATGGCTGCATATGATGGACACAATGGCTGCATATGATAGGCACACATGGCTGCATATGATGGACACAATGGCTGCATATGATGGGCACAATGGCTGCATATGATGGGCACATGTGGCTGCATATGATGGACACAATGGCTGCATATGATAGGCACACGTGGCTGCATATGATGGGTACATGTGGCTGCATATAATGGGCACACATGGCTGCATATGATGGGCACATGTGGCTGCATATGATGGACACAATGGCTGCATATGATGGGCACACGTGGCTGCATATGATGGGTACATGTGGCTGCATATAATGGGCACACGTGGCTGCATATGATGGGCACATGTGGCTGCATATGATGGACACAATGGCTGCATATGATGGGCACACGTGGCTGCATATGATGGGCACATTGGCTGCATTTGATGGGCACAGTGAGGCTGCAATTGATGGGGGGAGGTAATTATTTTTCAGTTTGTTTGCGCCCCCCCAAAAAAATTTTGAGCACCAGCCACCACTGTGCAGGGGTGCCAATACTTTTGGCCATGACTGTATATATGACAATGAATGTGGAAAATGAGAAATGAGGGAAAAGAACAGAAAGGGAGGAGGGAAGGAGATAGAAAGGAAAAAAGTTGTGTTTAATACATACAGTATGTATCACATTGAAATGTACATCTGTTCTGAGAACAGTCAGTCCTCTATACACAATAAGACCCTTCATTGATGCTAAATACCATTCTGAGATCTCCTTGCTGATGAGAAGGTCAGCATACTTAGAACATCCTCCAGACTTTCAAAGATGAAGCCATCTATCCAAAATGTTCTAAGAATATGATTGTTTTTGATGTCCTGCAGGTATATTGACAAATTGTGCCTTGAGGAAATGTCAAAGTATGTTCTCGAGTTTCTTTTAATTTAATTTACCTGCATTTTCTAGTTTCAAGATCCGTATCCGAAAGACTTCCATTGTACGTCAAAAGCTTATTGATGCTTTATAAATATACTCCTACATTTGTACTGCTCTGGGTCAAGAGCTATGAATTATACAGAAAGCTTTATTTTTGGACCCTTCTGTCTGGCTATCAGTTCGAATTTGTGGCAGATATTGGAGTCCAGTCCTGCATCTCCTTGATTAGTTTCAATGTAGGAAGTGGCCCCTTATGGGTACTTCCGACAAAAAAAAGAAGTAAAAAAAAGAAAAGCAGATTTGGAAAGTTAAAATACACTATATTACCAAAAGTATTGGGACCCTTTTACATGCACATGGCCACCTGGGACGCCTTTACACGCACATGAACTTTAATGGCATCCCAGTCTTAGTCCGTAGGGTTCAATATTGAGTATTGAGTTGGCCCACCATTTGCAGCTATAACAGCTTCAACTCTTCTGGGAAGGCCGTCCACAAGGTTTAGGAGTGTGTCTATGGGAAAGTTTGACCATTCTTCCAGAAGCACCTTTGTGAGATCAGGCACTGAGGTTGGACAAGAAGGTCTGGCTTGCAGTCGAATCCATCCCAAAGGTGTTCTATTGGGTTGAGGTCAGGACTCTGTTCAGGCCAGTCAAGTTCCTTCCCCTCAAGCTCGCTCATCCATGTCTTTATTGACCTTGCTTTGTGCACTGGTGCAAATCATTTGGTGGAGGGGGGATTATAGTGTGGGGTTGTTTTTCAGGGGTTGGGTTTGGCCCCTTAGTTCCAGTGAAGGGAACTCTTAAGGCGTCAGCATACAAAGACAATTTGGACAATTTCATGCTCCCAACTTTGTAGGAACAGTTTGGGGATGGCCCCTTCCTGTTCCAACATAACTGCACACCAGTGCACAAAGCAAGGTCCATAAAGACATGGATGAGCGAGTTTGGGGTGGAGGAACTTGACTGGCCTGCACAGAGTCCTGACCTCAACCCGATAGAACATCTTCGGGATGAATTAGAGCAGAGGCGGCGAGCCAGGTTTTCTCATCCAACATCAGTGCCTGACCTCACAAATGCGCTTCTGGAAGAATGGTCAAACATTCCCATAGACCAGTGATCTCCAAACTGCGGCCTATGGGCCGAACGTGGCCCTTTGCTTGTCTTAATTCGGCCCTTGGGGCGCTGTTCTTCCCACTGTTATGAAGCACCATTCTTCCCACTGATACAATGATGGGGCACTATTTCTTCAACTGATACCAGTGATGAGGCACCAATCCTTCCACTGATACAATGATGGGGCACTATTCCTCCACCTATTGGGTACAGGCGTTATGTAATTTTTTTAATCCCACTGACCACCAAGCCTGAGACACACAGTGTATTCCCACTAACACTGGGGCATTTGCTACTCCCACTTGCCACAGTCTGGCCCTTGTAATGTCTGAACGACAATAAACTGGCCCTTTGTTTAGAAAGTTTGGAGACCCCCTGCCATAGACACACTCCTAAACCTTGTGGACAGCCTTCCCAGAAGAGTTGAAGCTGTTATGGTTGGACAGGGTGGACCAACTCAATATTGAACCCTACGGACTAAGACTGGGATTCCATCAAAGTCCGGACTTTCCGCCTACAAGCTCACATCCAACATTTCCCGTCAGAAAGTCCGATCGTGTGTACGCAGCATAAGACTGGGATGCCATTAAAGTTCATGTGCGTGTAAAGGCAGGCGTCCCAATACTTTTGGTAATATAGTATATATCTAGACAAAACTTCTTTTTTTTTTTTTGGAAAGGTATGGAAGGGATAAAGCCTAAGCTCAGCACAAAGGAAGGT